>JAECUM010046278.1:0-21637 GCA_016617855.1 Megalonaias nervosa
TGCTATCACCTTGAACAGTTTTATGTGCTATATATACCGTCGTTAGATTTTATTACCTTTCATCTGTATTCGTTGTCATACATCATTTGCACTCCCCGTTGATCGGGAAACTTTATTTATTTATAACAGTTACCATTTTATTTTTTTACCTTCAACTGTTTGGTTTCGTATCGCTGGTCGATACGAAACCTTTTACCACTTTTAAATGATGAAAGATATAACCTTTTGCATGGCGCTAAATAGCCTCATAGTGCTGGTGCGCCGTAAAAATTCAACTAACCAACCAACCAACCACTTTTACATGATGAAAGATATAACGTTTTGTACGGCGCTAAATAGCCTCATAGTGCTGGTGCGCCGTAAAAATTCAACTAACCAACCAACCAAATGGTACATCCATTTTTTTCAGCTGAAATCAGAGCAATAGACCTTGCATTGCAATATATTGAAAGCAAGCGTATTTTAAATAGCATCATCTTCTCCGATTCACTATCAGCACTTCAGTCACTACATAATAGAAAACTGGAGAACCCATTATTAGCCAATATTCTCCTTAAACATACTGAGCTGAGTACCTCCCACAATATAGTATACTGTTGGTTACCCAGCCATATTGGAATTAAAGGTAATGACAAAGCAGACCGCGCTGCTAAAATGGCTCTATCACTGGAACCATCTCATTTTAATACACCGTATACGGATTTTATACGTAGTATCAAAGAATGTTTACGTCAGAAATGGCAGGCATCATGGAATGATGCCGTGAATAACAAACTTCATGCCATCAAGCCAACCCTAGGAGAATGGACTCCTACCTACAGAGCCGTCCGTAGGGAGGAGGTAGTCGTTGCAAGAATTCGAATCGGCCATACTTATTTAACCCACTCCTACATACTAAAAGGAGAAGACCCACCAGAGTGCATATCTTGCAATGAACCATTCACTGTTAGCACTTTATGTTGGAGTGTTTCGACCTCCAACCTACGCGTAATCATTATTACAATGTGCATGACATTAGGGAGCTCTTTGATACAGTTAGCGTTTCTTATATTATAGACTTCCTGAAGGAAGTAAATATTTATCATAAGCTATAGCTTGTATGCTATCACCTTGAACAGTTTTATGTGCTATATATACCGTCGTTAGATTTTAATTACCTTTCATCTGTTTTCGTTGTCATACATCATTTGCACTCCCCGTTGATCGGGAAACTATTTATTTATAACCGTTACCATTTTATCTTTTTACCTTCAACTGTTTGGTTTCGTATCGCTGGTCGATACTAAACCTTTTACCACTTTTACATGATGAAAGATATAACCTTTTGTATGGCGCTAAATAGCCTCATAGTGCTGGTGCGCCGTTAAAAAATTCAACTAACCAACCAACCAACCATTACAATGTGCATGACATTAGGGAGCTCTTTGATACAGTTAGCATTTCCTATATTATAGACTTCCTGAAGGAAGTAAATATTTATCATAAGTTATAGCTTTTATGCTATCACCTTAAACAGTTTTATGTGCTATATATACCGTCGCTAGATTTTAATTACGTTTCATCTGTTTTCGTTGTCATACATCATTTGCACTCCCTGTTGATCTGGAAACTTTATTTATCACCGTTACCATTTTATCGTTTTACCTTCAACTGTTTGGGTTCGTATCGCTGGTCGATACGTAATCTTTTACCACTTATAAATAATGAAGGATATAACCTTTTGCATGGCGCTAAATAGCCTCATAGTGCTGGTGCGCCGTTAAAAAATTCAATCAATCAATCAATCAATCATACATCATTTGCACTCCCCGTTGATCTGGAAACTTTATTTATCACCGTTACTATTTTATCGTTTTACCTTCAACTGTTTGGTTTCGTATCGCTGGTCGATACGTAATCTTTTACCACTTTTAAATAATGAAAGATATAACCTTTTGTATGGCGCTAAATAGCCTCATAGTGCTGGTGCGCCGTTAAAAAATTCAATCAACCAACCAATCTTCTTGTTTAGAAACATGTTTTGCTTAAGGACAATACAAACGCCGTTTAGAAACATGTTTTGCATACGGACAATACAAACGCCATTTTCTGAAGTACCGATATTGGAGTACATTTTATATCACACCAACAGAGTTAAAACTGTGGCTTTGCCTTATTTGATTATATATGCGTCATAGCCTCTATCTCCCATAACTTTTACCCATTTTAGAAAGCAAACCACAAACTCTGTGCAATCAATGGATTCTTAACATTAACCTACGAAACTGAAGTGGTGAAACAAGCAACAAGAGTAATACAGTGACGCAGATCAAAACCGCTATAGTCACTCTCATCATTTCAGGTCATCAGCTGTAATCCACTCCCCATAAATCTGACAGTCGCTGTTGTGCAGCTTTGTTAATAATTTAACCCACCGCAGCCGGCATTGTCTTGGTTGATGTTAGCATAACCTAATTATTGTTGCTCGAGTCTCTAATCATCATAGTCGATCTCGATTAGATTGAGCCGCTTATTATCCCAGTTTATTTCATCCGATCCGCAGCAATGTGTTTGATAATATCAAAGACCTTGAATGCAAATTGTTTAGAGATTGGTGCAAACGCGGTGACAATACCACAAGTACCTTTTGGTGTCAGTGTGAACAGTCCGCGAACAATCTCACCGACGCTAGTTCCATAAGATATGGAGTAAAAGGGTTTTTCGCGTTAACGACGCACGCAGATTTTCAACATCAACGTACAGCGGTCATTATATTAAATATCAGGTTGATCTCCAATGTACAAATTGTATTGTCAATGTTTCATTTCGAAGATATGCAGTGTGTCCGTCCTGACCCAGAATGGTAAAACAAAATGTGTCAACCGATTATTGTGACATGAAAAACAGCATGTGCTTGGAAGTCACTGATATTAAATCAACTGGTTCCAGATTCCAGATTTGGTATAAACCCAAACAGTATTAACCCTGAATAACTACGCTTGTCATTTCAGACCTGCTTTCAGAACTGCCACTGATGGCGTCACTGGTTAATGTGATCTGTTTCGTTAGGTAATTCTGAAAATATGATATCCATTCCTGGATGTAAGTGCTGTACGCAAGAATTGTTGATTTTCGGGAAGACCATTGGGCCAACCAAAAGCTGTTATCAAAGAAGACTGTCCATTGTTAATCAAACATTCAAATGCGATTGCGGAGATGAGAGAGGTCTCATGTTCACGTATCGACATTGTAAAATTTTACCGATTCACACAGAAATTGATGGTTTAACCTCATCATTGATTGAGGTATTATCTTACGCGCCTGCAGGAAGTTCTATCATATCCCAAGATGATCCATGATCTGGTGAAAACACAAATGTGCTGTTTTCTCGCAGATTACTAAAAGGTTGTGATCGGATATTACGCCAGCTGTAACAAATCGGCTGCGATGCTAGCACAATCTAAAGAGTCTGTTATTCCCCAGTAGTGCTACAAAACTCTAGATTTGTTGTTGAGATTGTAATTATCGGGGTTACGCTCTCGGTTGTACTTACAACTACATGTTACATCGCAGAATTAATTTCGCATAGTTCACGCAGCGTCTCAGAACTCATCATCAGTCTTGTATGGATGAAGGTGGTTGAGATTTTCAGGATCCAGCAGGACCTATAATCTGTGCAGAAACTGATTTTGGAAATACATCACCATGCTTGGATAATTTAGGTGCTGTTTGCGCGGAAAATCAATGGCTTGGAATTTTCTCTCCTTTTGTGATGGCATTGAATAGTATAATTGTTACATAATACAACCATGTATTCATATTGTGTGCAATGCCGCACAAAACACGAACTGCAAATCCAGTTTGAGTTCAAACACGTAATGGTAGAGCTGCGATCAAGGGAATTTGTGTTCGATGTAGAGCAAACAAGTTCACGTTCATTCAAACAAGTAAGCGGTGATGTCTCTGCTGTCTTAACAAAAAGACCCGTGACACCATAGAGCAAATTGTGAAAATAAATATTCCTGGATGCATCTACTGTGGATCCGGTACACGGCTTGATATATGACTTAACAAGCAATCAAAACATGATGAAGTACCAGTAAATCTATTCTCGAGAAGCACTAACATGGCTACAATTGTTTCAAGTTAACCCTGGTAAACAATTTCTCGATCTGACGCTGCGCTATTTATAAAATATCTACCACAAGATCGTGTTGGACACGTCAATATACATCGTACCTAAGTATTGTGGAACGATTTAATCGTACACTTGCGAATGGGTTATTCGGACGTCAGTAAGTACAAGTGATATCTATGAGCAACGAGTTACTGTTGGTGTACAACATCTTTACATAATCCTGGTTAAACGGTTTGATCTTGTAGTAATAAAACTCGTATATGTGCAGCTTATGAAAATTCAGCACGGACGATCTAACGTAGATAGACTTTTACAGTTTGAGTTTCGACTTCTTCGTGTGAACGGTAAGAAGCCCGCCATCAAAGATCTTCCAAGATTCAAATCTAGGATCAGAGATAAGTCTTCGAAGGAATACGTTGACAAGCATGCGCAACAAGGGAGGAACAAGCAAAGTACGGATCTATAGAATTAGAAGACTGTAACATGGATGGGGAAGACACAATAATATTTTGAATGTCTACAAACTAAGAAAGAGCACGATTCTAATTAAAGCAAGCTGGGAAGTCCAAATTTATGTCCCTTTTCTAGACAATAAAGATACAATTTATAGCTATCTATACATGTTTGCAAAATACATGGGGAGAAGCGATTGTACGATATGTTTTACCAGTTATTATGTACTTTTGAGAGAGTGACGTATGTAAGGTGAAGTTGTTTGCATTTAAAACATGCACAGTGGAGAGAATGTTGGCATACCTCTATGTTACTTTGATGTAATGTGGCTGACATTTCTTAGGGTATTGTACTTTTGGAAATTGTAAATGATCTTAGCACACTGCTAACTAAAATGACTGCTCCCTTGTGCTCCAAAAATCAGCCTGAATTTGTCTAAAGTACACTATCCTTAGCAGCTATCAAAATAGAGAAACTGATTTTGCCAGACTAGACAATACCAGCTTCTGAAAGTGTAATAAATGAATTACCAAATATAAAAAATGTAAAAAAAAGTTATCGGCTCTTTTTTTTTTTACAATTTACCTCTGGAGTTCAGGAAGTCAAATTGACCAAGTGGAGATAGAACTTTTTTGAAAGGTGCACATCTGGAGTAAGGCCAAGCTGTGTACTCTATAACCCATATTACACCCACCAGTCATACACCAAAATAAAGGGAATTAAAGGTTCTTTGAACAATACCTAGGATATACAAGGTCTTTTTTAAATAGCCAGAATAACTAGTGAGGAAACCCGGGGGAATTCTTTTTCTTTAAAATTCTAACCCTATGCAAAATACGAAACTGTACAGCGCCACCTTAAAACAAATATAACATTTTATGCAATTATTTTTCTTATTTCCATATTATTATGTATGATTTTCTGAATAAAATGGTACCTTAACATTGATTTTATGCATGAAAATAAGCTAATTATGTTTATTTTGCTCATGCTTTCATAATTTGCCATAAGGCATATTTGTGTGAGTAGTGACCTTAATTATGGGGAAATTAGAAGTCTTAGAATATAGAAATAAGGTCAACTTAAATTTAAAACTGTTGCATTAAGTAAAACATATTTATAGTGAAAATGTTTCTTTTCATTTATTTGCAATGAAATTAAAAAATAAATGATGACAAAGCAAATTTGCTTTCTTCCATATTAAACAATAAGCTAATATTTTACTCTTTGACCTTTGATCTTTATGAACCTCACCTGTTCCATCCCTTTCTAAACTGTGAAATTTATTGTTGACATCTCAGGAACAATTATGGCTAGTTTCATGTTCCTGTCTTTCAGAATAACACTGGTTGCTATGTTGACAAAATGCAATGCGCATTTTTAAAATAGCTCACTTTTTATCATGGGGGGAGGCGTACCTGTTTGACACTCTGACACTAATAAATACTGTTCTGAGGGGGGAAATACAGGAGAATTATTCAAAAGGACTGTTGTGATGCTTGCGACTTAAATATTTCAGCCATACAATCAAAATTAAATCATACAATAATAATACATATGTGCTCTGGGGCGCTCACCAGTTATTATCTACTTTTGAGATAGTGACGTATGTAAGGTGAAGTTGTTTGCATTTAAAACATGCATAGTGGAGAGAATGTTGGCATACCTCTATGTTACTTTGATGGAATGTGGCTGACATTTCTTAGAGTATTGTACTTTTGGAAATTGTAAATGATCTTAGCACACTGCTAACTAAAATGACTGCTCCCTTGTGCTCCAAAATTAAATCTGAATTTGTCTAAAGTACACTATCCTTAGCAGCTATTAAAATATAGACTAGACAATACCAGCTTCTGAAAGTGTAATGAATGAATTACCAAATATAAAAAATGTAAAAAAAAAAAGTTATCGGCTCTTTTTCTTACAATTTACCTCTGAAGTTCAGGAAGTCAAATTGACCAAGTGGAGATAGAACTTTTTTGAAAGGTGCACATCTGGAGTAAGGCCAAGCTGTATACTCTATAACCCATATTACACCCATCAGTCATACACCAAAATAAAGGGAATTAAAGGTTCTTTGAACAATACCTAGGATATACAAGGTCTTTTTTAAATAGCCAGTATAACTAGTGAGGACACCCGGGGGAATTCTTTTTCTTTTAAATTCTAACCCTATGCAAAATACGAAACTGTAGAGCGCAACCATAATCTAGACTTTGACCACCTTCGGTTACAGAATCATACTTTATCCATAGTTTATATCTATACTTCGATTCCCTTTGTCAGAGATGAATCAATATTAACATTTGTGTTTAAAATTTAAACATTGATAATCGATGGTGATGATGATGGTGATGATGAGATGATCATCTATAATGTAACTGGATGATGAATGAATCTCATACCATACCCATTTGCATAAAGTTCAACAGCTGATTTAACAGAATGATGCGCACCGAGTAAAACAGATGATGCAAGGACAGGAGATGGTTCCTAACTGGTACTAATCAGAAGATGTAACTTTGAAGAGTAATCAAACAAGTTATCAACGTATTGAATTTACAAACAACAACGATTAACATGTGGATTTATCATCATGGATGACCAATGTTTAGAATTTGCAACAACCATAAATTATCCATGTTTCTATCAAAAATTAGCCATGAAAGTATTGCACTGCATACATATTTGAATATTTGTGCAACATGTGATACGGATTTTTGTAGTTCACTATTACGTGTCTAGGCTCGTACAAAAGTGATAAGAAAAGGGTGAAGACAACAAGCTTTGTAAAATTTAATAAATAATTTATTTCCCTAGAAATCAAGGAAAAAATAAGAAAAAGGACTTATGGTTTATGAATCAAATCCAAAATTAATCCAAGAATTAAAAAATATAAGTCCTATCAATACAAAGTCCTAAGTGAATCACAGTTCGAATCCCGATGAAATTCCAAGATGGAAGGCGACGACGTCTTCGATAACCTTCAAAGTGTTGCCGTGGATGTAATTGTTTATGTCTTATTAATACTATCTTTTATCCTTCTAAACGTGTTCCCGTTGATATTTATATTAATTATCATAGGCGGATGTAGCAAGTTATTCGCCATACATATATAAATATGTAGGCAATATAAGGTGCTATCAGGAATGAGTTTTATTGCAGTATATGTGCAATACACAACAATGAACTTAAGTATCTTTTTTGACCTAGTTAATGGCAATTACAACCGACACCTTACGAAGGGTCATTTACAAGTTCATGGTAGAAGTAAATGACCGAACGTAATCAATTTGTGTATAAACTAATTTTTTAACCCAAAATAAACTTCGAGAAAGACAACACCTCTTGGAATATTTTGTCTTAATTCTTTTTCTACTTATGTAAATTTATTAGATTGCAGCAATAATTTTTTAACCGCAATATATCTTCGAATACGTGATTTGCTTTCCTTCTCTCGTATAAAATAACATTCGACATGGATGGTTAGTACTTCAACAAACAATAATCCAAAGAACGTATACCGAAGAAAACGCACTCAAGCAACAGCTGTTCTTTCGATGAGACAAATACCTTTTAAGTAAATAAAAGTAAACACTACACTTTAGAACGCAAAGAACTGTTCGGGATTTGGGTGTGACAAGACAGCTACAAGGGTTTATGTTACTTTTGCCGATAGGATCAAGGTTGCTTTCTCCAAAGTGCGAAATCCTGTGGAAAGAGAGGATTGAACGGCTCGAAAATTGTTAATATTCGAACAATTTAAATCATTATAAGTTTACATTTGATTGTGATGGTTGATTATTTCCTCGAGCACTGGATGCCATTAAGAACTGATTGGGTCCAAACAATAGTAGTGTTGTGCTCATGAGAGAGATAGTTGTCAACATATCACTATTTAGTGCAATGAACTGTAGAGGCAATAAAACTGTTTGAATCCCCATATTGCAAATGACACAAAATATTCCATTTTATTCCGTGTAATTGCTTAATGTATATAGCTAACGTCGAGTACGATAAATGGTGATTTCTTTGTGATTTATAAACCACTTTACCTAAGTGAGGTTTTTTTTAACATTTATTTCAACTTTAAAGTATAGTGAATTGGTACTAGCATACGGATATATGTATATATGTCTGTATGTGTCTATATGTCTGTAAGAAGATTCTATATGTTTCATACATCAATGATGCCTTATTAATTTCCATAAACACACGTTATTAAATCATTTGATAGAAAATGGTTATCTTTTCAAATACGGGGAGAGAAGAAGAATTTTTTTTATGAAATTGTTACTGTCATACTCACAATAGTCAAGATAATTTATTGTCGATGGTTAATGGCAAACATGCGTTAAAAGAACTCGTTAAAACCATAGTCAACATCCCAGAGTTCATGGAGCATAAAAAACAATTGCAGAGGTACGTTATTTTGGCACGATACCAGCGATGAATATGCGCCACGGTAACTCAAATGCCCCGGTTAAAGGACTACACAGACTCACGAACCAAATAATGTAAATAAACGTCGCTGTGATGGCAAAAGCTGACAATGTTTGCCAATGTATTTAATCAACAAAAGAAGTATTTTTTGCGTTCATGTCAACAAGGCAAATACAGGACAAAATACACAATAAGGAGACTAGCAGGTCTAAGCAGTTCACTGCTGTGAATCATGTGCTAGTTAAAAACGCTTCATTTCCCACGTCGTTCCTGAAAGAAATTATTGCATTTCCAGCATATATTGGTTAACCTAATCAGCTGCTTTGGTTGTAGTTGTTTACATACGATTTATACTCTGTTTATTTCAAGTGTGTTCTTAATTATTGTAGGTCAAGTAAGGAATTTATTCTTCATGGGGACAATAGGTATGGAGGTAAAATCAAATGTATTCAATGATCGATTTTATCTTCGTATATATGCACAACACCTCCTTTGACCTATGTATAATTTTTCATCTAGTCAATGGAGGTGAGAATCAATACTTACTGTGGAGTCAATTACAGCTCATGAAGTAAATGACCGAACTTAATTAACGTTTGCGTATACCAGTTCCTTGAGCCCAAACTTGGCGGAAGACAACATTTGTGATATTTTGTATTAATTCCCTTCTTATTATATAACTTTATATGATTGAAGCATTAATCTGAGATGAAATATATCACTGAATACGAGATTATTATTTCACTGTTTCATTTTCTTTTGGCCAAGAGGTGGATGTTAGTGACTCCAAAATCAGTACTCCGAAGAACTTATACTGAAGATAACTTACCCAAGTACTCGAGTGTGCTTTAAATGAAATAAATACTTAGAAATAATTTGGATATGAGTATGGAACAACGCCAACAAGGGTTTAAGTTACTCTAGCCATTTGCATCATGATGTTTGTCTAAAGGACCAAATCTTGTGGAAAGATGGTAAGGAGGGGCTCCAAATTGTTAACAATGGAACATATTAAAACATTTTGAATTTCATTTGAATTGTGACGGTAGATTATTTCTTCAATGATTGAATACCAATGTGAATGGGCTTCATGCAGACAATAGCAATACCGTAATTATGAGTGTCTGAGGTGTCCGTAAAATCACTCTTACTTTGGAAAGAACTGTAAGTGACAATAATATATGCCTGGCTGCCTACATTGCCACTGAAAACAAATATTTGCGAGTTATCTAGTATAATTGTTTAAAGAAATATAATGCTTTCTGTCGTGATGTTTCACATGTTATTTATATTGATCTTCTCAGTTTCAAAAGTGTTCTTAGTGACAGGTGTATCAGTCATTGTAGGTGAGTTTAGAAATGTATTCTTGATACATCAATACTTTTGTTTTGCACAATAAATGGTGATTTTTGTTTGTATGTATGCACTACACACATCTTGACCTAAGTGTGCTTTCTATATTGTAAACTATAGTCAATCATATTGACAATCGACAAGTTCCTGAAGGATCAATTCCATTTCATGACAGAAGTAAATATCAAAACATAATGTGTATTTTTATAGTTTTTTCCGCACAATAAAGTTTGCAAAATATACTTCATGAAGACAACACCTTTTGCAGGTATTTTGACTGAGGTATCTATTTTTTGAAAGATTTAAACGTGTGATATTACAACAATATGCAAAGACGGTATATATCACCGAACAACTGATTTTGTCCATCTTTGTTTTTTTTTTTCAGATTTTAGTTTCCCGAGTATACAGATTTATAGTTAGTGTGGGCAAGTGAGTACCTCCAAAATGAATGCTCTTAAGAACTTATATTAAAGATAAATAACTCATGTATTTTACTTTGCTTTAGCTGAAATATGAACTTTACAAGCAATTAGAATGTAATTAGTGCACATCAGGAAAGCACAGCAACCTTTAGAATTTTGGCATTGGAAGACAGCTACATCGTACTCTATATTGAGGCATTAGATAGTAGTTTTGTTTGTCTGGTTTAAAATAGGAGCAATGTGTCCTACACAAAGAAGCAGCAGGCTCGATCATGCATGGAATTTGAACCCGGTACTCCTATAGTTGTTTACTACATTTGTCGCTGAGGTACTGCGCATGTCATACGACTTGGGTTATTGGTGTGTATTAAAAACGCATAAATAATACTCTGACTTTTCTTGTAATGAGCCCATATTCAGTCATTTTCTCTTAAAACCTCTGTTGTTGCTACAACAAAAGCGTCTGTCATATGATTTAGTTTAAGGTCACTGAGTGTGCAGTCCGACCACATGCGTCTAAATTAGGTTATATAGTTCAAACCTTGACCGGGCCAATATACGGAACTGTTTAAAGTTATGAAAGCTATGAAGGATTTATGGGTCGCAGAGATGGCAAAAGCTGACAATGTTTGTTAATGTATTTACTTAACAAAAGAAGTATATTCTGCGCCCATGTCAACGAGGCAAATACAGGGCAAAATACACAATAAACATAAAAGTTCAAGCAAATAAAGGAAAAAGAGCAGCCGACGATGTAATCGCAGCAATTATGGAGCTGGAAACTAATCTGTATATCGTGGAGGTCTTTATATGGTCAACCATTCCTATCGTTATTTACTAACAAAGACCAGCTGACATATATGAAGTAATTGTGTAGGAATTACCACAGGTATTTAATGTGTATATAGAACTTCTAATTTAGGTGCGTTTTACGTTACGGCCTTTTCTTACAAAACAATAACTGAGCCACTAGCGGACGAATCAGTCAGATCCGACTTAATGATGGGACTTTCTATACATTTTCACGCATAGGAATACACGTATGGAAAAGTTTTCTCCTTTGTTAGCGATAAGAATGAGAAGGGGAATTTCAACGTCGGTAGCGATGAAGAAATAATCACAGTAAACGCACTTAAGTAAAAATTCTACAACAATAAATTTATTTCTTGTTCAAAGCACATACAATACAGTATTTATCGACCCTTAGAGTAAACTGTGACTTCATTTTGAGACAGACAAAGGAAAGTTATAAACATTTATGCTAATGAAGATTCTGGGATTGTATATGCCAGTCAAGGTATTGAATTTAATACCAGGCGTTTAAAGGTATGCATTTATTTCGCTAATGAAAAGCATTTCAAAACTGATGGAAAATTATATCTGTGTCGAATAAAAAAAAAATTATATTTATGAACATTAAGGGATTTTACCCTTAGATAAACAACAATAGTGAAAAAATAAACTACTGAGTCCAATCAGCAGGTAATTGGAAACATTCTAAATTCCCAGAACTAATCGACAATACAGGGAAAATTATCAAAATATCAACTTACCCAACCCGCGTTGTTGCCTTTATGGAAAGAGCGATTCTTAATTACATACTGATACGATGCCAGAAGCCGTTGATGTGTCGAATGGGTGCAATATGACACAAATGAGAAAGGAAAAACCTTATGACAAAGTACTTAGCATCAATACCCGAAGAACCTGAGAAACACTAAACCAGTCCAAACACTAACCTCTTAATGCTGAGCGCCAAGCGAGGCAGCTACTAGTACCATTTTTATAAGTCTTTGGTATGATATGGCCGGGATTGGACCATACGACCTCACGCATCCGAGGCGGACGCTATAACCACTTAGGCCACCGAAGCGGTCCTGAAGGATAACATAATGAATGTATAATGCGCTTACCAGTGAACGACGCTCTAAATAACGACCCTCCAAGAGAGGCTGTCTTCAAGAGACCGACAGGGAGGAGCGGGCCAGGCACGGTGGCTCCTTTGCAATATATATATATATATATATATATATATATATATATATATATATATATATATATATATATATATATATATATATATATATATATATATATATATATATATGTATGTATTGTTAAGTGACTAGTCTCGTATAAAAGTAACAAAGAAAAGAGTGAAGCGAACAAGCTTCATAAATATAACAAAATTAATTTATTTCCCTAGAAAACAAGGTATAAATATGAAAAAGGACTTACGATTTATTAATCTAATCCAAAAACTATTCCTGGAATTTAAAAATATAAGTCCTGTCACTAATAAGTTCTAATTGAATCAAGGTTCGAATCTCGATGAAGTTCCAAGATGAAAGGCGATGACGTCCTCTATAACCATTTTTGTGCTAATGTGTCAACAGTTCCTTGTTGAGTCACCAAGAATATAATTCAGGCTTTAGAATTCCGAATAATTTCCACTAATTGTCTTCGTCCAAGAATTTTTATAAGCACTGGTATTTTCTAGGGAATATAAATTATTAAATCCAAAAAATAGAATAAGTTTAAATCAAACTGGCATCAACAATACAAACACTTTGAGCTCTAAAGGTGTAATCTACGACTGAATTAAAATCACTGAGATATGAGTATTAAACCCAACAAAAAACGCAATTTCAGACCCGCGTGATGGGTCACGTGGTCACTTATTTCGAACAGCGCAGTAAAATATTATGGCAATTGGCACGTAGACTAGTATAGCCTTAGCTAAGAATCAATGATTTCCACACTGGAAATTAATTTAAAAAAGGTTGTTTACAACAGAGCTGACGCAAGCCAAGAATGACCTTGATTACAACCAATGATTTTCATTCTGTGTTTACGAATTCAGAATCAAGGTCAGGAACTAGGTCAGCTAAAAATATAATGTAGCAATAGTGATTATTTACTAGAACTGGACAGAATTTTATAGAAAAAAGTCAAATCCAGTGAATAAAGTTATCATTACAATAACATGTAATGAAATAAAAATAAAATAAAAGAGAATTTGAAACTAACACACAAGTAATTAAATTGCATTTACTGATATATATATATGCTAAATATCAAGCTGACTGGAAAATTGAACTTGCCCTTGGAAAAATGAGCTTTTCCCGAAAATTGTCAGGTCCAGAACGGTTTCGAAATTGCAACATTTTGAGAGAGAGAGAGAGAGAGAGAGAGAGAGAGAGAGAGAGAGAGAGAGAGAGAGAGAGAGAGAGAGTCCTTTTCTTGCCTAAATAAAATAGCATACTCATTTATTCAACTACATAATGAATAATGAAATCTAGAGTCTCTGTAAGAATTAATTTATATTCACAACTAAAAGATTTGTGAATACGGATTTTTTGAACGTGCTCCACAATTATCATCCAGTCACCCTGAAATCACCGACTTGCATCAAAATATTTGACAACCGACTTTTATGATTGAGAATGCTTGCTTTTATTCATTTAATTGTTTGCCAAACAGTATTGTCGTGTCGGTGGAATGTTAGTTACCACATAAACAACAGATCATAAACACTGAATGTAGGTGTTACATTTTTGGTTCATCGATTATGCTTTGAATGCAGTCCTGGTGGCTAATCCTTAGTGACGAGTTCCTTTTATTTCCAAGCACAATCAAATATCCTAAGTTATATTATCAACAATTAACGCCTTACTCAATTAAAAACCGCGACATGCATCAAAACAATCTTTAGAGTCTAAAGAGACTCGGCCAGCTAACAAGTTAACAGACTGCCTGAGGCTAGGTTAAGGACCTGAATATCGGCTAATCCCGGATACTTACAAATATTACCATTAAAATGTAACTGGTAAGTTAGAATATCAATATTTATTCCTTTTTTGTCAAAACATGCTTCAATTAATAAATATTCACATTATCGAAGCCTATGCGAGAAAATATGAATGACCTACGAGATGGAATTATGTATCGTGACATTACAAACGGCAAGTAGCTTAGAAACTTGATTCTGAAACTCCTGTTTGACAAGTAAAGTCTTTCGGAATTTAATCTCAAATGGCCCGGACAAAGCAGACAGGGAGACTACAGGAGGAACAGTGGTAATTATATGCACAGTTTTGCACAAGAAGTTTTGCATTACACCTTTTTTCTTTTTGTTCATTTTGTTCAAATTTTTTTTTTGCTCATTTTTTTAAACATTTTATTTCTTGTTGGTCTTTCTTGGGCTAAACAGGACTGTAGAACTAAATTGTGCAGATTTTTTGTGTTAAATAGCTAAGATCAGATTTTGTGTAAGTTTGGTTTTTGTATTTTTTGAGCTTGTAGAGTGGGGTTGGAAATACCTATGTGTACTATAAGTTTATTCTTAAATAGATTGAACACAACTCAGATAGTAGTAATGGCCCAAAAAGGGACACAATACATTCAACTAATGTTTTTTTTTTCTAGACCCAGTTAGAGTGGGTAGGTAATCATCAAAGGCTTTTAGTCTATCACCCCCCAGGATGTCAAATCATAGACATTGGAGACATACCGGTATGTTCACAGCAAGCTGAGATATTGACTTCACTGAAAGTAAAGGGAATTGACATCAATGAAACGGAAAAGATTACGTATGCATCCAAGGCCGCCAATAAAATGACAAACCTGAACGCGGAAGAAAGCGAAGGAATCCAAAAAGAAATATGCAATTTGATAGAGCAAATCAAACATGGCATACCCCAAGACCCTCAAATATCCCAAAGTGGGGAAATTGTAAATCAAGAGAATTTAAACACAAGTACCACAAACGTAGTAGGGAAAAAAAAAAGATAGTACATATGACACAGAATTGCCGAGTATTGACGTAACGGCAATACCGGAGGACAAATGGGATATATTTTTAAGCCCAAACAAAACGGCAAGACCGCAAACACCGATAAAAGAGGAAAATATCCTGGAACAAAACAAGTTCTATGCACTGACAGAAACAGAAGAAGAAAACTCCCTAGAGGGAGAATCCCCACTAGCAGAAAAAGACACGGTGGACCTAAGTGGGTTGAAACCATTGTCAAGTTCCTCACAAGGTAGTGACAAGACACTGCCTGAGGATAAGGCGCCACAAATCCCACTAAGGATAGAGGGACAACACTGGTGAAGAAAAAGAAGGGGGAAAAACCCCACAAGACACTGACGGAACGTACAGCGACATATACTAGGAAAACTGACATGGAAGTGAGGACGAAGACAAAAGTACAAAGGACATGGACATGGAAAGCGAACTTGAATCAGGAAACACAGAAATAGAAAATAAAGACGAAACGCCAAACGATGACTCTAACATGGGAAGTGATGGGGGCCGGTGCCTCCAGCAACCTAAGTATAAATAATAATCATAAATATAATTTAGATTGAACGATAAGTTTACTAAAATGAACATTATAAGATAATTGAGAATAACATGAGATGCGGCAACCTGGTGTGAAAACGGAAATGGAGGGAAAGAACTTCCGCATAGCCTCAGTAAATACTAATGGGATGGATATGGATAAGGCATTAAAATTAATTAAAGAGACTAACTATGACATTATTTTAGTGCAAGAAACACACAATAATTTTACAAGGGTATTAATTACATTAACAGAGGATAAATTAAATGCAATTGTAATTCTAAATAATTGTAAACAAGATGATAAGAGGAGTGTGTAGCAACAATGATCAAAAATAGGAGGGACTTAAATTAGAAAAGGATAAATGAAAGGGATTTTTTTGCTGGTAGATTGATACACATAGTAGTAGAAAAGCTTCATATATTAAACGTTTATTTCCCGGCAAATAAATATAAAAAAACAACAATTCATAGAAAATATTTATAAATACTTGAGTGATTACTCAATGGAAAATCTTATCATGGGAGGGGATTTTAATTGGGTCGGAGAAGACATAAATAGGACAGGGAAACTAACATCAAATGACATTATTTTTAAAAGGGAAATGGAAAATCTAATAAGCAAACATAAATTAGTGGATATATATAGGAGATTTAATAATTTAAGGAAAGAATATACCTATGAATATAAGGAGGGACAAGCTAGTAGATTAGACAAATTTTATGGAACAAACTGTGATAAAGGGTTATATATAAATGCTACGATTACAGAGGTCTAAATTTCATACCATAAACTAATAAATAAAGAAATTATTACAAAAGTTAGGTTAAAATGGGGGAAAGGGATCTGGAAACTCAACAATAAAATTTTAGAGGAAAATGAATTAATAGAAACAATAAAAGAGATAAGGGTATTCAGCCAAAAAGTGAATAAAGATATTATTATAAAATGAGATGTTTTAAAGGATAAATTCAGGAAGAAGGCAATTAAATACTCAGAAAGAAGAAGGGAGCTGCAGAAAATGGAAAAGAGGAGATAAAAAAAAAAACAGTTAGGGAGAGTAAACACTGAAGAAATGGAAAGAAAGCTAAAAGAAAGATTAAATGGAATTTTAGAAGAAGAAAACAAAGGAAGGGAAATAAGGGCGTGGAAATTTATAAATATACACAAAAAAGCACAGGGATCATATAAGAGGGAAGAGCTAAGAAAAAAAAGGGGGGGGACATATAGAACAATTAAGGGATTAAAACAATAAATTTTTAACAGGGAAAATAGAATTATGGACCAAATTAGAGGATATTACGCTAAATTGTACACATCGCAGAAAATTGATTAAAACACTATAAATAACTATCTGGGGGGTTAACATGTGAGAGAATTTCATCAGAGCATAAGGACATATGTGATGAGTTCATCTCCAGGAAAGAGGTTAGGAATATAATAAATCAGCTAGCGAAATGGAAAACCCCAGGGAGAGATGGGCTCACTGCGGAATTTCTACAAAATGATTCCAACGTGAGGTATCACCGATCCTCGAATCACTATATAATAATATCCTATTGAGAAATGAAACAATGTCACGTTCAATGAGGGACGGGTTAATTACGCTAATCTACAAAGGGAAGAGAGATGGGGAAGACTTAACAAATTGGAGGCCCATCTCCCTCCTAAATATAGATTACAACATATTAAGTAAGATTTTAGCGAATAGGGTGAAAAAGGGCATGGATAAAGCCACTAATATAAACCAAACATGTGGGACAAAAGGGCGGGACATACAGAATAATATTTTAAGTATAAGAGCAGTGATAGGCTATATACAAGAAACAGGACAGAAAGGCGCCATGGTCCTCTCTGATCAAGAAAAAGCGTTTGATATATTGGAACACAACTATATACAGAAGGTTCTAGAAAAATTTGGATTCGGAAATTACTTCCGAAGATGGACTGAAATCCTGTATAATAAAATAACTGCAAGAGTACAGGTAAATGGGGCAACTACAAAAAAAATTCGACATACAAAGATCAGTGAGGCAGGGATGCCCACTGTCAATGCTATTATACATGATAGCAATTGAAATCTTAAGTATTAAAATAAGAAAGAAAAAAAAAAACTGAGGGAATAAAAATCCCCAATTTAAAAGAAGAATTCAAAATGCTCCAACATACAGATGATTGCACCAACTTTATAAGAGACCCAAATTCCTCCAGACATCTAGAAAAGGAATATGAATCCTTCGGAAAAGATTCTGGGTAAAAGTAAATCATGACAAAATTGAGATATTAAAAATAGGAAACTGGAGGGGAAAACACCCTGGACGCCCCCCCTCCCCCACACACACACACCAAATAAAAGATCGGGTTAAAGCAATAGGCGTCTTTTATGGGCAAAATGAGGAAGAAGAAAACTATAAATGTATGGTAAGAAAAATAAACGAAAACATTGAAATCTGGGCACTAACGCCATTATGCATAACGGAGCGGGCCCAAGTGGCCAAGACATACTTTTACTCTAATATAAATTATATTTTAAAGTCAATTGACATAGAAATGTTTTTTTTTTAAGATAAACTGGATAATGAAATAATTAATTACATAAGGGGTTATAAGACTCACTATATTAAAAAAGAAACTTTGTATAGGGCAAAAAAGAGGGGGAGGGGGTACTGCCTATCCCTATTTTAATAAAATGTACAAACATAATAAATCGAATAAAAATGACTAGACCTGAACCCAAAACACCGTGGGAGGCCCTATACTTATATTGGTTTGGTTTTACGATTAGGAATAGGGAAGAAATATTACATAAATAATACATTACCCAAAAAATTAGAAGTGCCCAGGAAATTTAGAAATATTAAAGATTTGCTAGTTAAATATAGGGATAAAAGAAGAATTATGGTTAATAAATTAATATAAAACTTACGAATGGATAAGGGAAGATATTACCAAGAACATACCAAAGTTGAACAAGAAAACTGGAGTGTAAATTGGGATAAAGCATGGGGGCACTGGGCCAACATCAATTCCCTAAAAATACAAAGCCTAATATTCAAATATATGCACAATACATGGTTGACAGGAGATGTAGCCCTCAAAAGACATATGATTAAATTAATACCAAAATGTCCAATGTGCAAGCAAGCAAATTATACCAAATATCACGCAATAACGCAATGCGAGAAAAGGAAAGTAGTAAGGATCAACTTAATTGAAGAAATATCTAAAAGAGAGAGATATCGAAGGAATAACTTACTATTTTTAGATGGAGATTTCGACAAAAAAAGCTTATAATCAAAATTATAGAGTGTATAATCACAACAATGATGACCTGTGGTCAGGTGATTGTGACCAAGAAGCAGCCTGACGAGACAGATATCATAACCAGTGGGTGAGAGATGGGGGAAGGGCTTCGGTTTACAGCCCAAGTAGGGGCGTGTACCAGCCTGTGCGCGGGCTGGAGCCCGGACCTCATCTTTCAA
Organism: Megalonaias nervosa; assembly: GCA_016617855.1. NCBI lineage: Eukaryota > Metazoa > Mollusca > Bivalvia > Unionida > Unionidae > Megalonaias > Megalonaias nervosa. The sequence goes on from JAECUM010046278.1 coordinate 19,622, forward strand.
ATTATCGAAATAAACAAATCAAAATTTTACGACACATGACATCATAAGCAGGGGGTGCGAGATGGGGGAGGACTTCGGTTTACAGCCCAAGTAGGGGCGTGTACCGGCCTGTGCGCAGGCTGGAGCCTTAACCTCATCTTTCACCTCATGCAAATAAACAAATCAAAATATTATTTCAACATTTAAAAAAATAGATTCCTTCGGTACCTCAAATAATAATACCACTAGTTAATATAACCAACAAGGTAGAAAATGGGAACCCGAATAGTCTACTAACAACTAATAAATATAATACTCCACCCTTTCTGTTTTTATTTATCTTTAATGAAACAATTAGACGGAAGAGGGAACCTAAATATGGAAGAAATATGGGACACAGACGTCGCAGGGCTAAGTCACAGGGCGCTACGCGAAGTGGACAGGCCTGCGAAAGAGCCTCAGAGAAATCCATATGTAGGAAATGGATAAACAGTGCACACACACCGGGATATAATTATTAACAAATAATGGGTTACCCAAACTAACGTTAAGAAACTAATTCAAATTTTTGTTATCCTTTTGAATGTTAGGACCTTTCGGACCCTTTTTGTAATATATTTAAACCTTCTGGTCCCATGAATATAACGTTCAAAATGATATACAAGGCCTTGCCCACAAATTAAGGGAAGCATGAGGAATGAATAATAATAATAATAATAATAATAATAATGAGGAATTTGTATAGCGCCTAATCTTTAGAAGCTCTAAGCGTTTTACAACATTTGACAATACTTAAAAAACATATATAATGATATGATTACAAAAATAAAAACAAATACCACGAAATTAGAAAATAGAAAACATGCTGTAAACATTTGAGGTAAGGAAACATTATTAGGTCTTTTTAAGTCTGTTCTTACAGTTGAAATAGGTGTGTTTTAAGAGCACTCTTGAATGAGATCACTGTGTCTTTGTTTCTAAGTTCAGGGGCAATTCGTTGCACGTTGCTGGGCCCTGGTATGCAAAAGAATGTTGTCCATATGATTTCATTTTCATAGTGGGAATAATGAGAATACGAGTGTCAGAAGAGGAGCTTAAGTATCTTGCTGGTGTGTACACATGGGTGAGGTCAGATAGGTATGTTGGACTGTAGCCCACCAGTAAAACGTAGCACAGAGAACAAATTTTGTGTTTAATTCTGGATCGAATGGATAGCCAGTGTAGGGTACAGAGCAGGGGGGAGGCGTTCTCTGATCGTGGCACTCTAAGGATGATCCGAGAAGCTGTGTTTTGAACTTTTTGAAGTTTCTGGAGTAGATATTGAGACGAACCAGACAGAACTGAGTTACAATAGTCCAGTCTTGAAAGTACTAAGGAACACACAAGTGTTTTAGTGGCATCAACTAAAAGATACTTGCGAATGGAGTTGATTCGTCTCAGCTCAAGATATGCAGCCTTGCATATGTTCATGACATGCTGGTGCAATTAGAGAGTACTGTCGAGAGTAACAACTAGGTTTCGTACTGAATGAGTGAATTTAATGTTGGTGTTGCTGATATTAATTGTCTGAGGTAAAGGATGTGAATGAGAAAGTCTTTGTGTTGTAATCAGAATGGCTTTAGTTTTATCATCATTAATCTTCAGCTTGTTACATGTCATCCGTGATTTCATATCGGAAATGCACCTCTCTACACCTTAGATGGTACCTTCAACTTCAGTTGGGTGGCTAGATTTGTATATTTGGGTGTCATCAGCATATAATTGGTGAGACACTGGATGATGATCTATGACACTAGAGAGGGGCTGAGTTTATAGAATGAAGAGAACATGTCCAAGAACAGACCCCTGTGGAACACCACAATATAGATCAACTGGACTGGAGTGTTTTCCATTTGCGGACACAATTTGTGTCCTGTTGACCAAGTAGGACTTGAACCATAGTAAGGCTGTATCGTGAATACCAAATACATGCTGAGACGGAGAAGTAATATATCATATTATATATATGATATATTACTTTAAATGCATGTTATTTTT
>JAECUM010046279.1:0-17663 GCA_016617855.1 Megalonaias nervosa
GGCCCTCTCCTGGTTGTAGTTGGGGCATGTATTTAGCACGTGTTCAATTGTTTCCGGAGTTGGGCAGTAGGGGCAGTTGGTAGTTGTTCCCTTTTTATGTGTTTCCCTGCGCATCCCGCCAGGAGGGTTTTACCTGTTCTTATTCGGTTTATTATCGTTATGTCGTATGGGTTTTGAAGGTAGGATACTTAATTTTCCTACTTACTTTTTTCTGTATTTTGAAGTTTGCTACTAGTGTCCGACTTGTCCCATTGCTCTTGCCACGTGTCATTGATCTTGTTCCGCATAATACTATTAATTTCAGTAACGCTGTAGGCTATGTTTTTAGCCATGGGTTCATTTGTGTGGTTCCTTGCTTCTGCGTCTGCTTTTTCATTTCCCGGAACTTAGATGTGGGAAGGAATCCATACGAATACGACTTTTTTGTTGGTTAAATATTTCAATTTCTTTGAGTAGAGATCTTGCATGGTTGATCATATTAAGTCTACTCTTTGATTGGTCGGATGCCAAGGATTGCAATACACTGTACGAGTCGCTTAGAATGACCGTTTTTGTTGTTGGATATGGTTTTACGTAGGTTAGTGCCGCTAGTAAAGCCATGAATTCTACAGTGTAAATTGCACACTGATCTGGAAGTCTTTTTCCAAAGGAAATGACTAATTTTGGAATGACTATCCCTGCTACTGTTTTATTTGGATTTTTTGTTTTGGATCCATCTGTGAAAATCTGGGTGTGGGCCTCGTATTTAGTGTCAGTGTACGTTAATATTGATGCCCTTAACCCTATCGGGTCGTTTTGTTTGTTTCCTAATTCTCGTAGGCTAAAGTCGATTTGTGGTGTGGGGCAGGTCCACGGGGGATCTGGGTAGTACCGTATTTTTTCTGGGTTGATATTCGAGATTTGCAGTTCTCTTTTAAGATCTATGATTATTTTCCCGCTGGGTATTTTTTTATTTTTTCCTATTGTATCGAATGGTTTGTCACATTTTGCAAGGGCTTGGATCGTAAGATGGTTGGATTGGTATATTGATATGCGGGCCGAGTATCGCAGCATCAGTTCCTTCCGCCGCAGCTCTAGCGGGGGTTCTCCTGTTATTATAAAGATTTCTTGTGTGTGGGTGTTATGTAGTACTCCGGTGCATGCCCATAGAGCTTTTGATTGGACCGCACCCAGTTTCCCAAGTACTGCGGCACTCGCCGATCTGTAGACCTGGCAGCCGGAGTCCAGTTTAGCCCGTGTAAGCGCTCTGTTGAGAGTTATTAACGTTTTTTGGTCAGCCCCACAGTTCACACCTCTGAGGTTTCGGATGAGGTTGATGTCTCGGTTGCACTTTGTTACGAGTTCTTGGATATGGGCTGCCCATGTGACTTCTGCATCGAATATCGTGCATAGGAATGTTGCTTTTTTTTTCTTCGAATTTTATAGGTGCCCCGTTAAGGGATAATTTGGGCGGTGGTGGGTGGTAGCCACCTCCCGGATTGAAGATTATGCCTACCGTTTTTAGAGGTGATAACTTAAACCCCCATTTATCTGCCCATTTGCCGATCTCATCTAACCCTTTTTGCAGTTGTGCGGTTGTTTCTCTGCTTGTTGGGTTGCCAGTTTTCCATATGGCACTATCATCAGCGAATTGCGATAGGTCGAGGTGGTTCGGGTTGACAGATTTTTCCAGGTCGTTTATCATTATATTAAATAGTGTTGGACTGATTACGCTTCCCTGCGGCGTGCCATTATCCAGTGTGTGTTGCTGGGAGTGGTCTTGTCCAATTCTAACTTGTATCTTCCTATCAGTTAGGAAGTTAGCAATCCATTTGTATATATTGCCAGTTATTCCGTAGTTTTTAAGTTTATATATCAGTCCTTTAGTACACATCAAATCTTATGCTTTTTCCTATAGAGGGGATTACCGTCATAATTCTATGCGTGTATTTTCTAATCTTCCTTGATTGCATTATTGTAAATGGCTGCTTGCAAGTGCTACTTACATAAATCTATCCATGTATATTGTATTCTCCATTGATGCAAATTGTATGTGGCAGTTTGCAAGTGCTACATTCCTTCTGCGTTATTTTAAATGGCTGCTTGCAAGTGCTACATTCATAATTCTAGTCATGAATTTTCTATTCATTGATGCAAGCAGTAAATGGCTGCTTGCAAGTGCTTAGATCTACTTTCTTTCTGCGTCATTGTATCTTGGAATTTGCCAACTACTGAATTGATTATGTAGTTTGTCGTATTGCAAATGCTATGTCAGTTATTACAAGTTTTAATATTCTATTTTTAAACTTGCTATATCACAAGTTACACAGATTGCACCTTCTAAAATTATGATTACAATGTAGCATCAAGCACGTTGCAAGTTAGCATCACGGAAGTAGCATAAAATAATGCCTCATTATGACAACAGATGGCGCTGTGACACGTCAATTTCTTACAATACGACTTCTCCCCTGACCCTAGCAACAAGAGGTTATACCACTTTACGGCATGTTTGGGCGTCTTATTTAATATATCATTCAAATTATATTACCGCATTACAGTCAGCTGATTTCTCAGAGTATTAATATTCGGAATAGAGGTGGCCTGCAAGAAGCACAGAACAAACTAATGTATCAAACTGTATAAAAGTAGATGTATTTACACAATCCCACCCCATTTTTATTTGGACACTTTGTGGGTGTAATTTACCGCTACCGCACGGTGGCAGTATAGGGTAGTCGCTTACAAGCAAGGTTTAAGGTCCTAATTTGTTAATATATTCTCATTCACAATGTTTTCAATTTAGAGCATGTTTATTACTTTTTAGTGCAGTGTAAATTCTGCTTTTTGTATCAGTAAAGACCTCATAAGGTCTGAGCAAACTGCAGATAATTGCACATCAAGGCCATACTTTCTCTTTCTTGTTTATTCACGAGAGAGAGAGAGAGAGAGAGAGAGAGAGAGAGAGAGAGAGAGAGTACATTACAGAGATGAAGATTCTTTTTATTCTCTCATCCCTATGAAATTAATGTTTACCGTTAACCTGCACAAAACCTGCAGTTTACAGTGGCAGTTTAATTATATATATATATATATATATATATATATATATATATATATATATATATATATATATATATATATATAACAAGAAGTAAGGTAAATATTCAAATTATACAGAATTCTTATTTATGTATGGCATGGATGATCATGCAGTAGCCCTCCACAAATAGCCAGCATGTATTGTCACTAGTTGTCTGTGACAGGTATCTCATATCTCCAAATTCATTTTAAATCTCCAATTCCAATACAACAGCAAGAGGCAAATGACTTGAAACAAGGACATCAGATACAAAGCTTCTACATAAATATGAACTTATTTCATTATATAAGAAAATAAATTCTAACAGTATGAAATATATTTTCTATATCTGAACATAAAAAACATTTCCTTACAATTATGAGATGCTTTATTTCCACATATATCAAACTGGAAACTACGTTTTTTAGTATTTAAAATCGTATTCATCCATATATGAAGCGATATTTATAGTACAGATAGGATGATTGATTGTAAGGTACTTCACTGATAAAACATCATATTCCTTTGGTAGCAGTAATGAAAAAAATATAATATATTGAATATAAATAATGTTACTACCGCTACCAGTAACCAGCTCAATTTTATTACAACCGCTACAATACAGTACCAAAATTGCTTGATACATTTGGATATGAAATTAATATAGTAGTTAAAAAGATTAATACAAATTTTTACATGTATCTTCAACATGTGTGATTGTTTTCTGTTAGAAGAGTAAGACACAATCCCCACATAATTTGAAGAAAAAAAAAAATTAAAATTTTTAAGGCTACTCACAGCTCAGGCTGTTGTAGCATCCACACCCCACCCCCACCTCTGCATAAACATCTTCATTTGTCTGTGATTTTATCATTATTTTATCCTGTTTATAAGTTAATATTGTCATGATGTAAAAAATATCAGCGCAAAATAACTATGGAATAAAGCAAAATAAATCAATTAAAACTATATACAGTTCTGTGTTTAACTTTTCACAGGAAATATTAGAGAAAAATAAATATTTAATGTAAACCGGCATTCATAAAACCAATATTGTTAGATGAATTAGTCTAAAACAAAAATTATCATACAGGTAGGCAATTATAAGAAACAAAATTCCTGGATTGTCTTGTTACATTGTTCTTATAGATCTATTTCCCAATCCCTTTTGTTTTTCACTTTCACATGAATAAAACATGAATAAAGACAAACTTTTCACACAAGTTGAGTTTGGATTGGACATACACTCATAATTGCAATATCTGATGAATTAAAACTGTAAATTCTGGATTGGCCGAGACACATTTCCTTTTGCATACCACAAACATTTGTAAATTATGTCTCAGGAACGGTCAGGTTATATTCCCTAGTGACTGTTCAAGAATTAACCTCAACAAACATTCCATTATTGGATTTTTATTCAATATATAGACTGTACAAAAATGCTCACTTTTTGGAGAATTTATTTTGTTGCGGGCAATAAAATAAGTTGTTTGCACTTGCTATGAGCAAAAAACCATTAAAAGGATTATATTTTGTTTGTTAATTTGTTATTTTTAAGGCTTTGACCTTCACAAAACTATTATATTTATGAACCTGAAATGAAATTTTAATTTGGGCCTGTTATCCCTAATATACGTTCCTCGGAACAATGGATACAGTAAATTCCATAATTTAAATGACTTAATCACTCAGCAGAGAGTGTTGGGGGTGGTGGTTATTGTTGGTGGGTTGACTGACGGATTGTACCTTCTTACAAGGTGTCCGCTTTATTGGTTTATCGTTATCTAGAGGTTGATCGCCTTCGGTGTTATTGCCCGGATCGAGTAAATATTAATATAAAGTGTGAAACTTGTAGGTGGAATAGATAGAGATCTGAGCAGATATATAAAACAGAATGACACGAGCCCTCGTACATGAAAAATAACAATTTAATCAATTACATAAACAACCGTGACAATGCATTACATTAGGAAGATACACTTCTTTTTGAAATAAATCATTTACCGAATTCCAAACACAAATATACTTATATAAATAGCCGATCTGTTTAAAATGATAGAATTGGTTCATCATAGAATCGAGTGAACAATCGAAGTCATTGCCTTGTACAACTTCATAACCTGCTTATTTCCGGTTCATTCCAACTGTACTGTGGCTGTTCTTCTTGGTCCTTTCCACTTTTTCCTTCTCCAAACTCTCTATTGTCTCGCCTCTTTCGGTCCTCGAACTTTGTGTGGGTAGGTGGATACGTTAGTACGTAGATACGTAGATACTTGGAAGTAGGTACTTGGATACGTCAGTGGAGATATTTCCCTTTCCAAAATAAACATAGAAGCAACCTAAATTTCCTGTCAGATATCCTACTGGGAATAGATCATTACTCCCCTCACGTTATGTCAGACATCGTCCTATCGGAATTCAAACAGATACCAAAGGCTATCTGGTCAAGCCAAACATGGCATACCATAAACAAACCTAGTTTCGTAAGATTAATATACTTCCTAACGGCCTTTTTTCAACCTGACTCATATTAACATCACACGAGACATAACAGTTCCATTTTCGTCTCAATTACACAAATGAATGAATGAAATTCATTACATGGCTTAACTACGTTATTTCCAGCGAATACACACATTGCGATCTTTAGCATATATGAAATCTCACTTCATGGCTTAACAACGTTAATTTCAGTCAATACGCACTTAAGTCTTTATCATACGTGAAATCATCTAAGGTCGGTGAATTCACACTGATTCTCGTAACTCATATCAACTAAGGTAAGGCATGAAATTCTTAGAATACCTATTTTCTTATAACAATCAAGACGACACATTCAAACAGTTCATCAAACTTATATAAAGAAGATCATTGTACGGATTCAGATAGATGAACTCAACACAGTTGTACTCATACCAAGAAAATTGATCTACGAATTTAAACAAATTCATGCAAATATAAGCAAATAAAGTAAGCAAATCGTTATATTGGTATCAACGGATTACATGAGATTGGCGCAAATACCTCGTGCTTTCAAGCTTCGCTCGCTTCTACCGCCATAATTGTGTCCGTCGACTTTCCAGACATCCGGTCCCTTGGATAATTGTTTTACGAGAGAATTTCTTCTAAATTCAAACTCGGAGTGTCCTATAATTTTTCTTGCAGAAAAACGTAGACTGACTAAATTTTGCGATGGGACATAATAAAACCAAGAAATTTCGTGTGGGAACCACGCCCCTTATTTAGCGTAACCAATCCGGATTAAATATAACTCCCGCCTTTTATAACTAGGCGCCAAAATTGGGGTCCGCCTGACCTCTAGATTTCCAAATAACTGATTCTGGAAAATTTCAAATCTGACATTTCCGATACAAAGATCGAAGTAAACCTTTGCCTTCCAGTCTGTCTGACTGTTAAATAAACGAAGGCTTAATTAAGAATCGCTTATTCCCGCGACACAAGCATTAAAAATCCTTGCAGTATAGCGATTTAAACACGCACCTGTCCCCATAACTCTAATCGTTCACCTGCCCAAATTAATGTGCTCTTTATAGATCGACAGAAATTTGCACCCTTACAGAGAGAGAGAGAGAGAGAGAGAGAGAGAGAGAGAGAGATTCATAAGTTAGTTTCTTCACAGAATAATAGAAACGACTAGACAATTTCTGACTACAGTAAACAGAAAGTAATAGCTACTTTATCAGCATGCAAGATATTTAAATGTGAGTTATAGGTCCCCAAGTACTATTCCTCAGAGAAGACACAAGACTGGGTTTCAGAAATTGAAGTCACACAAGTACCAGTTTGTTACTTTGTGAAAAATGGGTTCATTATGAGAAAATGAAGACCACCTGATGTACCTGCTGATGATGAGTGGTCAGTGAGCAATCAAACTGTTCTTCGGACGTCTATAGACAGGAAATTCATAGTCTAGCCCATAAAACTCCTTAAGCTGGTCATTTTGGTGTCGATAAGACTTATCACAAGATCCTGAATCATTTTTATTGGCCGAAAATTAAAAGTGATGTTTATAAGTACCATAGATCTTGTCACACTTGTCAAATGGTAGAAATTCCCAATCAGAAGATATCGAAGGCACATCTGCAACCTATTCCTGCATTTGACCATTTGACAAGCCATTTAGCAGAAAAATGGTAGACTGTCGGTCCTTACCTAATATCAAGTCCCTCAACCAATATTTGTTGACCATAATGTGTGAGTCCTCAAGATTTCCATAGGCTATTACTTTGAAGAGTATTAAAGCAAAAACTGTTCTAAAAGTTTAGGCAATGTTTTTAACACTTGTTTGCCTCCCTAAATATGTCCAGTAATTTTATGTTTGATTATTTCCAACAATTTATGCATGAATTAGACATCCAACACTTCAATTTTTCTGCCTATCACCCTGAAAGTCATGGGGCTAGCACAAGACTGACCGAAAACACTCTCACCTACCCAGGATACATGTATACAGTTATATTGAATCAAACCTTAAAAGAGACATTGATCAGTAAAATCCTGCATTGTATAATTATCGAGTAAGATCAGGAGAGGTTTTTCCCCATGCTGGTGATTATCACCAAACGAAAGACTCCATGACTACCCCAAAACAGCAAAAGGATGTCCCAAAACACCCTCAACTACCCAGGATACATTTTTAAAAATCTTTAATGTGACAGAGAGCAGCTGAATAATTAAAACCCAATGGTACTATATTTATAATTGTAAAATTCTTGAACTAATTTATTATTTTAATTGGTTTGATAATAGTAAGAATTACAATAAATAAAAGTAAAATCTCCTTTAACATTATGTCTTTTGTCTCTGATTGCAAACCAGTTTTAAAGCTGAATCTTTTTGTAAAATTTGTTTTATAAATATATTCAAAGGTTGAGGTTCTGTGCATTAACAATGTAAATTACGTATTGGAAAACAATCGTACACTAAATCTAATACTTCTAATCACAAGTAAACATTTTTATCTTGATACGAACATGATTTTCCACAATTTGATTATTTCGGCTTTTGCGACAAAATATGTTCCAAAATGAAGATTGTAATAAGAATAAGAAAACCATAAGGAATGCTTAATATTTAATGTCATTTTACCTATAAACTCTTTTTTTTTTATGTGATATTGATGTTGCTTTGAAATATATTATTTTCGCCGGAGCTTATGTACAATAGTAGTCCGATAAATCAACCCCCCAAATCTGTATTGATACTGATGGACGATCAATATCATCGCGGGTGTAGGGCTGATTTATCGGCCTAGTACAATAGCATCACAGAAACGATAGACGTCTGTGAGGTGCGTCAAAAATGGGTGACGTACAATACGATCCTTACAACCAGGGGCCCTCTGATGAAAGCTCGTTAAGAAGAGTACGAGGGAATATATCATTTTCTTTTCTGATCCTTACTTTGCTAAAATAACTGATGTTTCCAGAGTAATGCGAGATATCACTATGAAGTAGATTTCTTAAACGGTTAAAGTAAATACTTAAGTGCGTCAAAACTGGGGTTGAAGAAGAGGGACCACCCTGCTGTAGTGTATGCATTTTTGTTTTCGTAAGGTGCTTTACATCACTAAGATCTTCGAGAAAGCATGTGGTTTTAGAGAACGATAAAAACTTCGTTGCTAACGTACACCTTAAAAAAAGGGACTGAAAGAGTTACAATGTTTATCGACACAAAATGAATGCCGTAAAGTTCCGTGGGGAGCATTAATTATTTCTGATAAAGGATGAACTTCAGAAATTTAGAGCGCCTTCTGTTGTCATAATGCCATGCTATCTCTAGTATGCCATTATGACAACAGATGGCGACACGAGTTGGACAATAGAGACGATACTGATAAAACTTAGTATTTACATTGTTGCAAGGCCAAATCTGTATGAAAACAGCAGTTGGAATCATGTACTTGTAATATGGCGAGTTTACAAAAGAATATACAACACTTGTAATAACTAACATAGCGTTTGCCATACGACAAACTACAGAATCATTTCAGTAGTTGGCAAACTGCAAGATACAATGACGCAGAAGGAAAGTAGACCTAAGCACTTGCAAGCAGCTATTTACAGCTTGCATCAAGGAAGAATAGAGAATTCATGACTAGAATTATGAATGTAGCACTTGCAAGCAGCCATTTACAATAATGCAGAAGGAAAGTAGCACTTGAAATCTGCAACATGCAATACAATATACATGGATAGCACTTGAAATCTGCAACATGCAATACAATATACATGGATAGAATTATGAAAGAAGTACTTGCAAGCAGCCATTTACAATAATGCATCAAGGATGATTAGAAAATACACGCATAGAATTATGGCGGTAATCCCCCTCCATATTTTCCAGGTCTAGGAAAATGGCTGTAACGTATCTAGTGTTTTTGTATTTTTGTCTAAGAGCTAGTTTAACAGCGGTTTCCAATCTAATTAGTTGATCAATCGTGCTTCGTTTGTTGCGGAAACCGCTTTGCGTATTGGCTAGTAGTCCTTTGCTTTCTAAATGGTGTTTAAGTCTGTTGTAGATCATCGTTTCCATTATTTTACATATGTTGTCCGTTAGTGATATGGGTCTATATGATTTTACATCATTTGTGGGTTTTCCAGGTTTTGGGATCGGAATCACAACTGCTTTCTTCCATCTCGTGGGTATAATACCTGTTTCCCATATTTTATTAATGAGGGCAAGTATAATTGTTATCATTGTTTGGGGTAGGTTCTTGTAAATTTCGTATTCCAAAGTATCTTCCCCGGTGGATGTGGGTTTTTTTTGCCGACGAAACAGACTACAAATGGCAGTGAGATTTTTATTTGCTGATAATTTGACTGATTTCAGGTGTTTATAGACATCTGAAGTCTTACAAGGTAAAATCACATAGAGGTGCTATATTTTCAAGTGGTAAATTTTATATTGATTATTTTACTGTTTTCATTAAGTGTTACTGTATTGCAATACGTGTTGTAATATGGGTGTGGCATATCGCAATACGGTTTTAAGCATATCGTTGCACCTCTAGTTTGATATCTTCTTTTGCAAAATACAAATAAATCAATAGCAAAAGTGACTCAGTTTCTGTGTAGAGTAAAAACTATAAAAAAAAAGACGAAGAACAAACGCCCTAACGTAAGACAACATGGTATGTGCTTCACTGTATTTTAATAGTTCCGACTTGCTGATTCTTTCTCGGTTTTGTAATATGCAAATACCGACTTGAAATAACTTTTATATTGTTCATAGGTAATCCCACATATATTTTGACGTCAAACTTCAGACAATAGGATATAAGTGTACGCTAAAGTCCTTTGTTGGGTTTTTGGAATTTGGCGTGACTTACTACGAAATAGTGGATGCTGGAGATATCATGAATATAATTGTTTGAGTGTAACAGTAACTGAATTAACAATGGTTAATTTATTAGATCTTGATTCATTTAATATAAGATGCGAAAGTTAATTTAAAACTTCTCTCTCTCTCTCTCTCTCTCTCTCTCTCTCTCTCTCTCTCTCTCTCTCGTTAGTCATTTGACAATACAGAAACATTTTATGATAGTGAATCATTTGAATTAGTGTATTTAAATTAATATGGATTCATTTGTCACTCAAGAACATTTTTCCATATTATCCACTATTGTGTCAATCGCATGGTGCATTAGTAGGATGCCGGCAGGTCAAGCGAGAGGAACATGTTCGAGTCCCAATAAAAAATTAATTTTTTTAAAAAAAAGAGTTTTTAATTCAAGCATGTGTTTTCTTATCTGGACATAATGGTTTGGTTTGGTTTTGTAGGATTAACGCCATTATCAGTTCTTGATAGATTATACCTGGAATATTTGCTGGAGGAAGAACTCTGGAAAACCCCTGGAAGAACTAACGACCCGCTGGAAGCTACTGGCAACGTTTCTAACATATCTACATTTTCCGAGCAGAGACTCGAACCCACGCGGACAGAGGTGAAATGTCAATCGTCTGTAAAGGCGATTGACATTTGAGGCATCACGATGAGTGCTCTTGACTTCAAAATATTATAAAAGTAAACTCGGTAAACAGCTGACATTACTGTCAGAAATCTGCTACTTCAATCTGTTATACATCTAGCTAGCTAGGCAACACATTTGAGCATAAAGTAAAAAGAAAATTTGCTTGTTCCGAGTGAATAGCGGATATATTTCCATTCGTGAAAATACTAACTTTTCCATCCGTTAGAAAAAATATATACGTTATTCACTGGACATAAGCAAATATCCAATATTCATTTACTCGTGTATGTATGATATCATATACAATGCGTAACCCCAGAAACTCAAGTCGTAACACCTTATGAGCAACGAAAAAAACCTGTCGACACGGCTGAATGAGAAGTCAACGATGTGAACACAAACGACGATTGTAAGACAGGAGTAGCATAGTGGGACAATCGAGGAACAAGTTGGGAAATCCTATGGTAATTTTTTTCTCCATATAATTAACATGCGTGAGCCTGTCTGGGGACAAGATAGGAAATCCTGTGTAAAAAATGTCCATAGGATTAACATTATGGGATGATCGAGGGATAAGACGGGAAATCGCATGTTGAAAATATCCATAGGTTTACGCAGTTAATAGTGACCAATACCCCACACATTATCCAACACAGTGTGTTTGGTAGCCAATATCCAGTTATCTACTATCCATCACTCTAACAGGGTGAAACTGGGTTAGAATTGGATTTTAGAGAAGACACTGGAAGCAGTTTCGTGAATGAGATATTTATTTATAACGCAATTGAGCGATGAATAAAACTGATACCATACTCGTAGCAAGACTAATACACGAGACCGGGTCAAGTACGAATGCAGTGATATAAGTTAATGTATGCGCGCACATGAAGTCACATATTAAATCATTTTATCCCAACTATTGTACGAGATTAACCAGATTCATGAATATGTATCTAACAAGAATAATCTCAATGAATTATCAGAACTCAGACATTTTCTTGTCCTTTAATACATGGAACGTATAAACGAATTCAATTCATCTGTCCAGTTATAAAATGGTTTCGTTCAAACAGAGCATGACGTTATATTATATAGGTTTGGCTATTTGTAAAATTTAGAATAAATATTGAAACATCCAATATATCAAACAATTCTATCACATGATACAGACAGAGAAAAAGAATGCAATTTTATATTTCACATATATCTACAGCTGAGGAACGCGGTAAACGGTACACGAATACATTTTCGTTCATATATAAGGCATCGATGTTAAATACACACAATTTAATGACAATCAACTAGTTACAGTTATACAACACCCACACATACTATACAACACGCAGCGTGTAGTTACCAATAGTCCACGCATACCAACCAACATACCTTGCATAGTGACCAGTACCTAGGTATCTACTATCCATCACCCAGTCACGTACTGTGCATCACAGTCATCTACTATCGAATACCAAGTTAGCGACTATCGAACATGTAGTTATGTAATATAAAATACCTCACTTACACTACGGAACATCCTCTTAGAACATACAAGCTTAAATTCCACACGGAGCTGGGCTGTTTTATACGGTGTAAATATCAAAGTCAGGTTCAAATTCTCTGGTACACAACACTGGCCCTCTTGGGGTGACTTCTATTTTGGACACGTTGATGAGTTGGAACTCCATAGGATTTTGATCGAGGGCCGCATTGCTGATGATGCCAGTGAGTAACAAATTAAGACTGTCGCATTGGAAACAGGATCACCGACTTTCACCGTCATGGGTAGAGTCTGGCGTCTTCAGTGCTTGATTTGTACTAGTTGGCACTAGACATTAAAAGGAACAAGGTACTACTTCGATTCAGTTTCAAGCGTAATCGCCACCATACAACAATCAAGTGGAATCCTATGCAAACAGAACGCCACGTTGTTGGGAACAAAATGAAAATTACCTTCGTTTTTGTCTTAACATCAGCTTACAATTGTAAAAGTATTTGATTAAGAATGATTTTTTGTCTAGAAGTTTTGTTTCTTACGATCCCTTGGTTTAAAATTATCCAAGTATATCTCATTATATAAAAAGAAATTTGCAATCGTTTATTTTTAATTATCTGAAAATTTGCTGACTATTTTCAAGACACAAGAAACTAGATACATGGACGGCCTGGTTAGGTGTCAATACACAGAGCATTTGAAGGTGGAGAAGAAAAAAAATAAAGCAGAAGGGATATGTGAAAAGTATAGTCAACGAAACTTGATATGCAAAATCTTAATTCAAGCCAGTAAGGTAATGTAATAGATTCTAGACCACTGGTTGATTTAAAATATGGGGATTTAATACTGAGCATACAATTTTTTGGCTATTACCTCTAAAATAAAATGTAATGTTAAAAATGTCCACAGGTTCAACATTATTGGTTTCTATGTACTCTACCGTGAAACGTAATATGAAACATATTCAAAGGTTTAATATGGAGCTATATGCCCTCTAAGTTCTCTAATGGTGAATTTAATGTTAAAACTAGACTTAATAATCAATACATTGTTTGGAGTAATCGACACTCAGTTATCTACTATCCAAAAACCAGTTATGGTTTAGCTAGCACCCACACTATACCATCAAGATTTCGTTGGGAGCGACAACCATCAGATGATAAGCTATCCAACACCCAATTATCTATTATCAAACACTTCTTTTGGAATGAACATTATCCAGTTATGTACTGTATATCACTCACTTATATACTATTAAATACCCACAACATGAATAAAATACCAAGTAATTTAATACCAAACGCCCATATTATACTTACGACACACCGTAGGAGTGACTAGAATTAAGTTATCTACTATCTAACACCCAAACTAAATCATCAGCACGCCGTCTACTTGATTGACATGACATGTCTTTTGGTGTGGTAGATCATACGTTTGATGCGTGAAATTCATCTTTTTTGGCGTATGTCTGTACTTAAATCTATATATATTTTTGATCATATTAATATTCAAGAATGCCGCTATATCAAAAGTAAACAAGTTCGCGTAATGTTTGGTGTGCTTTTATATCAAAGTAGAGATTTCCATTTTTAAACTGCAAAAACCTAAAATACATTGAAGTTGTATAAATTCAAGGAATGTTTTGTTCTTGTTCAGAAAATATTTGTTTCTGTGCATCTGTTAAAATACATATCACACAAAAGTAAAGCAGGAGCGTTTATATACCATCCCCACAAGTATACTTAAATACTATCACCTTATTTTTAAAATTAGTTTTTAAAATGTGGGCTTTAATTTTCATGTTCAATTACCATTTGCTCTCTTTTATTTTGTTATTTTAATTGTCATTTTTTCTCTATTTTATTTTCATAACTTTCATTTTCAATATTTATTTTTAACTTTTTCCATTTTCAATAATCGTTTTCAAAGTCAATTTTTAAAGTTTGGTTTTTCAATTATTTTTTTTTTTTTTAAATTTCTAAGTTTATTTTCAATTTATAATTTTGTTTTTCAATTTAAATTTTTCTTTTTAATTTTGATTTCCGATTTTGATTTTCAGTTTTAGGGTGGTGATGTTGCTTTTGGATATAATTTCATGTTGTGCCAAACCACAGATTAACAGATAAAGAAAGTAAAATTTTCTGTTCCAGTTTAAGAACGGCAAAACCGAAGTAACTTAGTCTTCTAGAACTTAAATAGGGGGAGAGAAACTAAGTTATGTATTATACATGAATAGTTTCTTCTTTTTAAGAAAAGACTTTTTTGTTTGTGTGTAAGGCTAAGGAGGTAATAGCCAATAGCATGCCACTTAGCCTTAGCAGCCTTGTACTTATACCCCATACTATATATATATATATATATATATATATATATATATATATATATCTTAAAATTTCTTCTTCGATGCACGGGTGATAGATAGCAGCAACAAAAAACGTTAATTTTCATAATTAATTGGGAGTCTGTTGCAACAGTAGAAGTCAGTAATTTCCTGCTCCATGAAAGAAGAAAACATGGATTTTGTTTTATGCCATGGAAATGGTTGTACCATGAAAGAAAGCACGAACTTTTTTAAAAATGGAAATCTTTTTGAAAGAACGGTACTGTAATATCTAGATCCTACAATACTCCAGTCCAATACCCTCTGTCTTGGAGATAGCACGCAAAAGAAAAATAATAAACGATTTTGTTTGATGATGAATGTTAATTACGCATTAAAGTAATTGACGAGTTGTCAAAGTAAACCATCGTAACATTTCTTTGAGACTAGGTTCTAGAAAATGTTGATTTATTTCGCGACTGATAGCATACAGTGCACGAATCAATTTGGCGTCTGGATGAGATGAAAATGAAGTCATGTTGAATACTGTCAGAAAGAAAGGAAATGAATGGTATTTTCATTGTATTTTGTGATAGATGAGCAATGGTGACGTGTGCATAACTAGACCTTCTTCTTGACACCAATCGTGAAACAAATTTGCACAAAATCTCAAATGTTCTTGAGTGGTAGGTTTCAAATCGACGAATAAATACCCATGTGGCGACTGAGTGGCATCGCCATAAGCATAATTTATCCAAGGTGCTCCTAATTCCTTACTTGAACTTGAATTTTATTTCTCGGAATTATGGTGCGATATGCTGTACTTGGTTGAACTAAATTTCGAGTAATGTAAATAATACTAGTATTATGATGATGTTCTTTTCTTGTAAACCAAAGCTAAATTTCTTCTTTGTCTTTTTCTAACATGTCATCAAAGATAACAAGATGCATTTGAATAAAAACAAACATAATCCCATCGTCTTTGCGAGGAATTCGTTCCACAGACGAAATGGATTCTCCTTGGCTTTATTTCAGTAATGTGTTAGCAGATTACAGCTGTTTGTAACAGCACACGATACGTTCTGGAGGACGGTCAAACAAAGTGATATGCGTTTGACCACATCTTTGACAAACTGGTTTTGCAAATCTGTTGGTGTATGTAACTTCCTATACACACTTGTTGGTAGTATGAAGAGTAGATAAAGTACGACGAATGTCTTCTTCACATGGGGGTAGACAATTCGTATTCATTACTACTGGCAACAGTTTCAACACAATTAATTTTTCGTGCACAGATACATTTGGGGTTGCGATGTCTATGCATGTTCTGTTTATAAATTTGTCACAAAGAATCTGTTTCTAAAAAGAAATGTTTTCATTACAACACACACGATACGTCATCCAAAATTCAAAACAATCGTATCATCTTGCGGAGTCAGTTCTTTTTCAAATGCACGATAATCCTCTAAGTATTGGACAGTGTTATTGACTTCCTTCCAGAATCTGGTGCAATACTGTTGAAAGAAGTATTGGCATGGAGAATTTTATAACATTTTTGCAGTTTATTAATGTCTGAACATTTCAGCATTTTCAAGGTAATTAGTCTTCGTACTGTATTCAGATACCAATGGTTTAAAAAGTTCATGTCATTGCAGATGGAATTGTTCTTTGCGTTTGACTTGAATCTTGACAAACGTTTTATAAAATGTTTTCTCTCAGTTCAGGAGGTAGATTCTAAATGTACTCTTCTAAAGTGTCCATTTACAAAAATGTAACTCGGTTCCACACAGACGGAAAATCCGGTCCTCGAAATGCGAGATCTCTACGAAGAACTTGTTGGTTCACTTTCCACGAATAACGAGGAACCAGCCTATATTGAAGCTTTTGTATTTCAGAAACTCCAAACATGGCTTATTTGGAAATACACGCTTCTTCCAAAATAGTTTTGCTTCTATTCGTTGTTAGGCTATGTCCGATTTTCAAATGCTTCCCCATAATTGTTTCCAATCTGCTGTATCGCTTTTCTGTACATAACTTCAAGCCACCACCATGGCAAGGGCTAGACACGTCTGGTGGTTAATCTGGAAGAAACTTTGTGTTGGTAGACGTTTATTCCATCAATGAAACTTTGTGTCGTCTGCCGATGCCCGAAGGAAGCGAAACGTGTGTCATATGAAAGGTACCTTCTCCGTCGGCAATATCAAACTCATCGTTGGATTGTTGGACGTGTCAAATTGTGTCCAAGATTTTTGAAGAGGCTAAATCAGCAGGTGCACTAAATTCGATCGATACAAACTTGAAACCGCTGTGAGTGATGGATAATCTCAAACAATCTTGATCTCTAACTTGGCACTGTCGTTTCAATTCATCTATCATTGACTCAGACAAACCTGTAATGAAGATATCTGTCTCCTGTTCAGGGATTTGAGACTTAGACTCTTTAAATATAACGGTGTTCTTGTAAGATATCGTTCTAAGCATTTTGAACGTCACATTTTGGGTAGCTTGAATGTGAAAATAATTATAAGGGGCTGCCGAATGACTCTCTTTCTTGACTAATCTTGACTCTCGGTTTTGTGGAGGAGGCAGACGGTGCCGGATATGGTAGACGAAGTTCCCTTTAAAATCGCTCTTGTGAACTTCTGCTAACACATCTCTCATACTAGGAGGCACCAGAAGACGTCGTCGTAGGTTAACATCTGGATTCTCCACGGAAGGTGTGATCTTTTTCATGACGGTTGTTGAATCAAATTTAATTTGACTAGTTTACCTCTCTCTCTCACCATATATA
>JAECUM010046280.1:0-15967 GCA_016617855.1 Megalonaias nervosa
TGTACTTTGTGGATAGGCATCTGGAGTTGCACCTGTGTGAAATACCTGTGCGTTGTTTTTAGTGTCAATCCTCTGTCAAGCAAAAATCCTTATCTCTTTGTGCAACATCTGCCACTGATGACTCCCTGTGTTTGTAGGGGCACTTAATTTCAATGACCCCCTTTCTACAACATTTACATTTGGGGAGGCCGTCGCTTGAAATACCAAAAAAAGAATTCTCTGCACTAATCAGAAACCCTGTCAATCGGGCCTCAAACTCTCTATGTTGACTGCTCATGGTACTGATGAAAAACATCCTTGCCTTTTCTTCATTACTTATACCCCATTTTACAGATTGCTTTCTGCTAATGTCAAATGTAGAATAATCCATTATATTTTTACTAGGTGGCCCGGTAAAGTGTCTGCTCTTCTAACTAGGACGTCATGGGCTTTTGTTCCCGTAATCCGACCTTGACTGTGTATATACCACAGTGGGCACATTGCTTGTGATCTCGTCATTTTTTCCAAGGTTAATAGTTTTCTCTTCTGAGCAGGAGTAATTACTCCAAATCTTATCAAATATTAGACATTTATCCTCTGCTGGAAGGACATCAATTGTCTCGTCAGTCATTGAAGTTATTAGTGGTGGAAATGCTTGCTTTGTCTCATCTGCAGATTCAGTGTTCAGTTCTGCATCTAGAGGTGGGATACTGGAAAAAAGCAGCATCTGGACATGCAGCCTTGAGTGATTTTAATGTCTCCATTGATGGCAGCTCGTTATTTCCTCTTGGTATAATGGAGTCAACTGGTTTAATCCAAGCTTTGGAACTCATCAACTGTCATGGGTTTCATCTAAAACAGAGAAAAGACTTGCAATATGTTTTAAAGTAGCAGCACAGGTAAAAAAAAAAGAAAACATGTTAAGAAAGTAGCCAATACAATGTATTCTTCCTATTCCTAATATAGACAAAAATGAACTGATTAATTAGCTAGGAAGGAACATAGACCTGCTTTGACTTAATCCAATTATTATCTTTTGTTTAAAAAAAAAAATCTGTTAGCTGGCATTGTACTTGAAACACTTGAACATTAATAATTACCTCATCTCGAAAATTTCTGTTCCACTTGCACGCCTGACTGGTGGATGACGTTTGTGTCATGCCAAGTCGAACTCCAATTTCCACCTTGAAATGAACAGCAGCCATATGGCTGCATACCCCTCCGAGCCTACAATACAAACCCATGCTTTTAGATACTTTTTTGCAATCCAATAATTCTTCACATGTTAATTTTACCTCCAAGTAAGAGAGCATGGTTAAATATTTTCTACTTTGAATGGTTCTATCGTTTCTGGTCTATTTTTCATGCTCAATGGGTTGGACATAAGTGCATTAAATCATTAAATCTGAAACCCCTATTGTTCAAATTTTATAAATGAAACGATTTCACAATAAATAAATGCTGAGATTTCAATGCATTAAGGAACTATAGCAATTTCTTTATACATGCAGTTCATGGGAGCATATAAAAGTAACATTGTTATGTTTACATGTATCATACTTTAAAATTATTCGTTCCAACTTCAACTTTAAGTACAATATGGTCTGGAGTGCTTAATATATTTATCGCCAGATGCCTATATACAAATGTAAGAATTATTTGCTAAGCATGAAGCAACGAATGATTACCCAGCCATGCAAGTGCAATGTGCACAATGGACTGCAGCTTCCTTCTTTCTCAGACACACCCAAGCGTGGTGCGACTTGTCTTTTATTCTCTGAGACGGTGTCACTTTAGCAGAAATGAAGCAGACAGGGCTGTCCTCTTTAACAGCATGGTAATTCACTTCCTTCACATGCCCACCGACAACATAACTGAAAAAAAATGACGTGCAGCAGCATTGGTTGTTCAGAAATGCAAATAATGATGTGCATTTAGTAAAACATGGAGAATTACGGCTTAATGTATATGTCTGCCATGCATGATACAATTGGTGGCTTTTATACTGAACCAACACTGCCACCAACCCCTATATTTTACATTCATTTTTTAACAACAAAGAGCTATGTTGAATATGTTCCTGTGACAAGGCACCTAAAAGAATCAGTATGTGCCTTATGCATGAATAAAGTTCACTAATATCATAACAAATTAGCATACTCTTCATCACCCCTCAACCATCAAGATTTTTAGATATTTACCTCTGTAGCAGACATACGTAAATACGTAAGCCAAGTCGGCTGTTCATTTGCACCCCAAGTTACGCATTTGATCTTCAATGTTAATCTCACTATGACAGACATTCACCAGATAAGCCAACCCATTTTCAAGCCTGACTCAAAGTAAATCTAAACCACATTAAAGATTTAGCTTCTATGTGAATTTCTACATGCTCGGCTTATGAGAATTAGGTTCATGCCTTCTACCTTAAAATTAGGGAGGTGGAAAAATTCGAAACAATCCAGTTTGACTTTAAGAATTTAATGCCATTCAGATTAAGGAAAACGCTTCTCAGTTTCACAACTTTGGGCAATTCTGAATACAACGCAACCTCAACATGTGTAAAATTCACAATCGTCGGTTTCCTATGTTGTATGGCAGCTGTTGATGATTCAGAGCCATTATATAGAACAACAGCCATGAGACACCTTCATACCTTCATTTTACTTTCCACACTTAAACCTACAATTTCCTTATGACAGGTCAATGTCATCATCATTTTTCATGGCTAATATGTCCTGTAGTGTTAGAGCCTGGTGATATCTCAGAGCAAAAAGAGTACTATTTATGACATCTCAAAATGTAGTGAATAAAAGACGTAAAAGAAGCCAAGCTAATTCTCTTCTAAAATAAGTGCAAAGTGTGCATCCTAAGTACCTAACGAAATATGAACGATGGACAGCATATATAAACTGACCAGAACTCTCTCACTAATTTCATGAAGAAAGTCAAATCTATATTAGAACAGAGAAATCTGAGGTAGACTGAAAGGGAGGCAACTCATCAGGTAGCATAAAGCCCATTGACCAGTCTTTGTAAACTGAACCAGACCATTTGGGAAATTTAAACAATGAAATTCTATACCCAGATTCACCCCATCTGGTGATAAGACAATAATATATAATGTATTTTAAGAACATTAAGAAGGTCACATTTGCGTCATTTTTACACTGGCCAGCACATATTGTTGCTGAAGCTGCTGCTATTTAGACAAGATTTTTTTGCTAGTGATTGTGACCTGCAGAGAACCAAATCTAAATCTAAAGCAAACAGAGAATCATGCAAAGTATAAAAGAGAAGAGAAAAAAAAAATGTAAAAACTGACATCAGTAGTATATGGGGACAATAAGGATCCAATAGACCGTAATGTTAATTTTAAGGGGTTGTACTATGGCCCCAAAATTTATAGCCCCACGTAGACCTCTATGTCAAAAAGGGTCCCGGTACTATTGCCCCAAAATATATAGCCTCACGTATACTTGTATGTTAAATTTGGTCGTCTGTACCGTAGCTCAAGATTTAGAGCCTCACGTAGGCTTCTGTGGTAGAAGAGGTGGTTTTCCTTTGGGGACAATGGGAATTTAACATGGGAGTGTCAACTGGAGGTCAATGAAAATTGAACATGGATACTGTCGTGGGATTTATAGGGTCAAAACTATTTATAGGGTAAATGTATTTAGAGGACAAAGGGTTGAGAGAGACAAACATAGACATACAGAAAGAAACAGATACATATCCAAACACACAGAAAAGGGGACATAGATGATCTAAAGAAAGACTCACAAACAGAATAGAGACTCCAAAAGAAAAGACTTTTGTATGGGTACAAACATTTATTCAAATATATACATGAACTCTACGGCCTCTGCTTTGGTTTAAGAACTGTCCATTTAATACATACATGTTATCTATTTCTTGGTTCTAGAAACTACGTTTAAACTTAAGTTCATGCCTTCAAAAAACATATACAACGTATATACATTTCATAAAGGAATGACATTTTTCATTCTACAATTAATGTCCATTTTTGAGAAAAAGCTAAAACAAGAAACAAACGATCCAACTGGGCACAATTCATGCTTTATTTTTATCAGTCACGCACGTTGTTTTAAACCTGGTCAGTAACTACTTCTGTCCCAGCCTAGATGTTTTCCATCACGCACTCCCTTTCATCCGTAGATCTGTTGGTATATTGATCGTGCTAGGTACACTCATCTACAAGCAGATCAATGGTGGTTATAGTTTTCTTCCCATGGAGATACGACGTATGCCATATGAATGGTCACTTTTCCATCGGTGATGTCAAATTTTACTCTCATCATCTGCCTCGTCGAAGCAATAGCCCTCAATAGTTTGGAAGAAGTTAATTCTGCAGGTTTGCTAAACCCGAGACATACAGGAGAGTTCAAACTTTCGTGATACATAGATAGGCTCAAACGACCTCGAGATCTGACATGACACTGACGTTTGCGTTCCTCTAACGGTGAGTCAAATAAGTCGGTAATGAAACCAGCGGCTTACTCGGCTGGAACGTCAGGCGCAAAGTCTTTACTTTTCACCTTTCAGGTATACGTTGTCGTCCTAAATTTTCTCGAAGTCGCTGTCTGAATCATTTGGATGCTACAATACTCCTTTAGGTCTACTGAATCCTTTTCCTTCTTGGACGCGCTTTGCTGTGAGGGTATGGAAGTGGAAGTGGTCAATGATATTTGTTCCTTCTCTTTATTCATCTGCGTAAAGCGATTCATCTTTCTCAGTGTTTGTCCTCGCAATGAAGTGCCGTTCTTGGAAGTGGTTCCTTTTTTATACTGGGAAATATCAGCATGTCCATCAAATAAAGTCTTGTGGTCTGGAAGTTGCACTGGTTGCACGTAGTTTACCACGGCGTTAGTAAATAAACAACTAAGATGTGGTACTGCATTGGTGATGTGATCGTGATGCATAGCATCGCACTCGAGTTTCTCGTTGAACTTGAGTCTTACGCTTGATACTTGCTATTTGAAAGTATTCATCTTTCTCGATTGGCGTTTGTATTGACAATGAACTATCGGTCTTGAACATTGTCCCTTTTTATATGCTGGCCAATATCGGCGTGACCGTGCGCTAAAGTGAAGTGGTTGGTTAGCCGAACTCGCTTCTGGTACACGATTTGATAAACTTTTTCCAAGGGTCGACTGACGATTTGGTGTGTGGGTAAACGTACAATCTTGCGCTGTTCGCTGGTGGTCACCTTAAAGTTTCGACCCTGTCCAGACTGCAAGGCTCCTTTCTATATGCCAAAGTTCACCACTCGACTGGTGCGATAATTGAGAGTCAGTCCTTTCACTTTACACTCCGTGTGCACATCTCCTTGATTGTCCCGGTATTCGTAGCCGTAATGTTTGGGACCGCCACTTGCAAAACTTAGAATCTTGTCGTCAGGATACTCGTCTGTCCGGGCTCCTAAACGGTCTCCTTCGATGACAGGGTGAGGTTGACCCAGGCGATCGATGTAGATACAACTGTCCGTGTCAAAATACAGCACACGATCTCCTAACAGATCTAAAGCTTCGTACAGTTTTAAGCGAGCATGGGCTGTCACGTAGGTTGCAATGATGACATTTCCAAATTCGTCGGCTTCTACAAAGTCCAGTTCTTCTTCGTAATTGACTGAGAACAAGTCCTCACGAACGACGTCCACGTGTTTCATGTATTTGGTTTTGTCGTGAATCATCTGGAAGTAATGGGAAGGTTCTGTCAAATACTCCGTCTTGGGTAAACACGGTCGTTGTGCCGTTTTGTCCCACAAAAAAATCAACATCATTTTGGCAAACGATCGCCTTCCTTCGTCATTCTCGATGTGCTCTAACGTGATGCCTTCCTGCTCCCAGTATTTCCCTTTGTACTTTGTTTGGTCTTCGGGACTGTGGCAGCAGGAAGGATAGCCGCTGGCTTCTTGTTTTAGTTTCAAAAAGGCGATCACGTTGTCTTCGAAAATGTCTTTTTGAGTCTCGTCGCCCTTGTGGTATTTTTCTGTCTTGGGAAAGTGGGAAATTTCGTACACTTCTAACAGTTGGTATCCGAGGTCCAGAGCTTTAAACAATTCCACGCTGAGCCACGTTCCCGTCAAGGTGCGTTCTTCCTGAGTGTGCTGACAAGGGTGGTCTTGGTTGCACGTTTCAGCACAAATATGACACAAGGGAAACATCCGTTTTCCTTGGCAATGATGTGGTAAAACGGGATGGTACAAGTTCGTGGGAGACAAGACTTTACACTTGATCAATCCTTCGTATTGTCTAATATTGTCCACGTCGATGTGTTCGGTCAGCAGGTGTTGATGCCCTGTGGAAAAGTGACAATATTTGCACACGTACGGATAGAGAGAACACACGTCCAAGTATTTGATTTCTTCTCCTTTCTCCTCGTCGGCTTGGTACAGCAAACAGTTGACATTCGTCCGTCCTCCGTACAAACTGTCCCGTGGGTTCAGAGGGTCTACCAGCTTGTAACTTTCCATGATGTGCTTAAACTCGGGATCGGCTTTCAATCGCTGATCGTACTAGTGTTCCCACATTTCCACCACTTGGTATCCTTGCTCTTCTAACTTTAAGCGCCGCTGACAAGTGGCCTTGTACAAGTCTTCCATGGTCCGTTGTAAAAACTGGTTTTTAGTGTCACGTTGAGGGTAGCAGATGGGACATCCGTGAAATAAGCACCCGTTAAAATCGTACACGATTTGAGGGTTTTTTTTAAGTCCCAGCCATCTACCGTACACCTTCCGATGGTCTTTTCTCCTCCTCCGTTGCGAGCTTGTTGGATCTATTTGTCTTCCTTGTCACACAAGTAAGAAAATATGTTGTTTTGGGCAGTTTCAAAACGCGAACAATAATGGCACAGTTAAGTATTTTATGTGACAAGAAGAAATGTTACGGTACACAACACAGGATTGTAAGCTCACATTCCAATCAGTCTGCACTGCAATGGTAAAAATGCAAGAGCATAGGCAAGAAAAAAATGCGTCAGTTGTAAGAATTTTTTTTTATTGGCTACACCTATTTTCTACCACCTTAGCTTCGAATCTCCTTCAGTCCCTCTTCGCACAGTGACAAGGTCAGACGTGTTTTTCTGCGCCTGACCACTACACTAGCTGCCTTGAATTTAGAACCAAACAATGCGTCACTCATTATAAGTGACATCATTGGCTAACCGATATTTTCCACCGCCTTAGCTTCAAATCGGTTTCAGTTGTTATTCGCACAGCGAGAAGATCAGACGTATTTTTCTGTACCTGTCCAGTAGTCACTTTACAAACATTAAAACTAATACGCAAGCAATTGTACCATGGGTGACTCATTGAAATTTATCAGTCTTATTGCGGAACATATCACGTCATGTTTGGATGTACTATTATGTGAGAACTTTACATGACGTTTTTGACAGAATGATTTTAGTAGGCTATGTCTCCAATTCACTATTGTGATATTTTACGATAGTGGTTTTTTTTTCCTATAGAAGTAATATTCTCAACGAGATGTGTGTTTTTGAAATTTCGTAAGGAAAATGTACCATACAAACGTAAGAGTCGTGATATTTTCAAAAGTAGAAATAACATTCTCTCTCCCTCTCTCTCTCTGTCTCTCTCTGTCTCTGTCTCTCTCTCTCTGTAATTATGATTGAAATCTAATGGCATTTGTTCCCCTTGTAAGATACCTCAAACATTGTAATCAGTAGTCACAATAAGTACGTGAACTGTTCCGTTTGTTATATATTTTTTTTCTCCTATATCTTACACCTTAAAAATTGTAGAACGCTCTTTTTCTTCTATCAGTAAATCATAGGATGAAATAAAATCTTGAGTTGACTTGAGCTTGTACAATTCAGGTATCTTAGCTTTATCCTAGTTTGGCACTGCAATGTATCACGGAACAAAATTCCAACATTAGATCTACCGTTTTTTCAGTGTGGCAACAAACTTACGGCTTTTTCAAGAAAGATGCGAGTGACATTGCACTGTATAACCCTGCCTATAATTAACTCTGAGTTCTAAAACATGCGTTCAGAAACAATGTAACAATGTTCGACCTGTTTTCTCTCAGTTTAGACTGTCGATAGAACAAGGCGCGTTTTGGTACTGTGTTATCCCGCCCTTAGATTTGTGAAAACTTTGCAACATTGTTGGTAGCCTATGTGACTAGTGGACAGGTACAGAAAAACATGTCTGATCTTCTCGCTGTGCGAATAACAACTGAAACCGATTTGAAGCTAAGGCGGTGGAAAATATCGGTTAGCCAATGATGTCACTTATAATGAGTGACGCATTGTTTGGATCTAAATTCAAGGCAGCTAGTGTAGTGGTCAGGCGCAGAAAAACACGTCTGACCATGTCACTGTGCGAAGCTAAGGTGGTAGAAAATAGGTGTAGCCAATAAAATTGGTTCTTACGACTGATGCATTTTTTTTTTTATTTTTATTTATTTTTTTTTGCCTAGGCTCTTGCATTTTTACCATTGCAGTGCAGACTGACTGGAATGTGAGCTTACAATCCTGTGTTGTGGGAAACCGTTTAGAAGCCTGGACGGACGAGCATCCTGACGACAAGATTCTAAGTTTTGCAAGTGGCGGTCCCAAAAATTACGGCTACGAATACCGGGACAATCAAGGAGATGTGCACACGGAGTGTAAAGTGAAACGATTGACTCAATTATCGCACCAGTCAAGTGAACTTTGGCATATTGAAAGAAGAGTTGCAGTCTGGACAGGATCGAAACTTTAAAGTGACCACCAACGAACCGCACAAGATTGTACGTTTACCCACACACCAAATCGTCAGTCGACCTTGGAAAAAGTTTATCAAATCGTGTACCAGAAGCGAGTTCGGCTAACCAACCACTTCACTTTACCGTGCGGTCACGCTGATATTGGCCAGCATATAAAAAGGGACAATGTTCAAGACCGATAGTTCATTGTCAATACAAACGCCAATCGAGAAAGATGAATACTTTCAAATAGCAAGTATCAAGCGTAAGACTCAAGTTCAACGAGAAACTCGAGTGCGATGCTATGCATCACGATCACATCACCAATGCAGTACCACATCTTAGTTATTTATTTACTAACGCCGTGGTAAACAACGTACAACCACTGCGACTTCTAGGGCACAAGACTTTACCTTATGGACATGCCGATATCACCCAGTATAAAAAAGGAACCACTTCCAAGAACGGCACTTCATTGCGAGGACAAACACTGAGAAAGATGAATCACTTAACGCAGATGAAAAAAAGAGAAGGAACAAACATCATTGACCAATTTCACTACCATACCCTCACAGCAAAACGTGTTCAAGAAGGAAAAGGATTCAGTAGACCTAAAGGAGTATTGTAGCATCCAAATGATTCAGACAGCAACTTCGAGAAAATTTAGGACGACAACGTATACCTGAAAGGTGAAAAGTAAAGACTTTGCGCCTGACGTTCCAGCCGAGTAAGCCGCTGGTTTCATTACCGACTTATCTGACTCACTGTTAGAGGAACGCAAACGTCAGTGTCAAGTCAGAACTCGAGGTCGTTTGAGCCTATCTATGTACCACGAAAGTTTGAACTCTCCTGTATGTCTCGGGTTTAGCAAACCTGCAGAATTAACTTCTTCCAAACTATTGAGGGCTATTGCTTCGACGAGGCAGACGATGAGAGAAAAATTTGACATCACCGATGGAAAAGTGACCATTCATATGGCATACGTTGTACCTCCATGGGAAGAAGACTATAACCACCAATGTTCTGCTTGTAGATGAGTGTACCTAGCACGATGGATATGCAAACAGATCTACGGATGAAAGGGAGTGCGTGATGGAAAACATCTACGTGTGTGTGTGTGTGGGAGGGGGGTGATTTAGATTTTTAACGTAGCTTTAACAATTTTTCAGTCATATCGCTACGATGTCTGCAGTGTGACAATTTATAGTGATATCTAGCACTGGGCATCATGCCGTAGACATGTAGCATGATGTCCCACCCAGTCACATTATCCTGACGCCAGGCCGACCAGTCCTCATACTAACCTTTTAATACTGAGCGTCAAGCGAGGCAGCTGTTAGTACCATTTTTGTAAGTCTTTGGTATGACTCGGCCGGGGTTAGAACTCACGACCTCCCGCATCCGAGGCGGACGCTCTAACCGCTATGCCACCGGAGCGGTTTATGAAAACATCATCGCTGGGACACAAGTAGTTACTAACCAGATTTAAAACAACGTGCGTGACTGATAAAAAGAAAAGCACGAATTTTGTCCAGTTGGATCGTTTGTTTCTTGTTTTAGCTTTTTCTCAAAAATGAACATTAAATGTAGCATGGAAAATGTCATTGCTTTGTGAAATGTATATACGTTGTATATGTTTTTTGAAGGCATGAACTTTAATTTTTAAAGTAGTTTCTAGAACCAAGAAATAGATAACATGTATGTATTAAATGGACAGTGCTTAAACCAAAGCACAGACCGTAGAGCCCATGTATATATTTGGATAACTGTTTGTACCCATACAACAGTCTTTTCTTTTGGAGTCTCTATTCTGTCTGTGAGTCTTTCTTTAGATCATCTCTGTCCCCTTTTCTGTGTATTTGGATGTGTATTTGTTTGTTTCTGTATTTCTATATTTGTCTCTCTCTCTCAACCCTTTGTCCTATAAATACATTTCACCCTATAAATTGTTTTAACCCTATCAACCCCACCACATTACCCATGTTCAATTTCCACTGACCTCCAGTTGACATTCCCATGTTAAATTCCCATTGTCCCCAAAGTACAAACCACCTTTTCTACCACAGAAGCCTACGTGAGGCTATAACTCTTGAGGCTACGGTACAAACGACCAAATTTAACATAGAAGTATACGTGAGGCTATAAATTTTCGGGTTATAGTGCCGGGACCCTTTTTTAACATAGAGGTCTACGTGGGGCTATAAATTTTGGGGCCATAGTACAGCCCCCCAAAATTAACATTACGGTCCACGTGGGGCCATAATGTCCCCATATACTACTGACATCCATTTCACATAACTTACCAAAACTCCAATGAAGCTGATGAAGATACAACTGCTGATGTGAAAGCTCCACACCAATTGGTGCGGCTGACTCCCAAGCAAATCATTGACGTTGTCCTGAGGAGCAGCATCACTTCGCCAGGTGCATTATCATATACCTTGAGGTCTACAACAAAACAAAACCCTGAACGTCTTATATATTGCTCATTAAAACTTAACGTTTTGTAAATAAGATGAAATCTATGTATGGAAACATTACATCATGAGTAGATATGTACGTAAAATTATTAAATTAAGAACATATACAACGCATGTACTGAAAATATTGATAAACTGAATAAGTATGTGAAATACTTCAATTAAACCACCTTGCAAGAAACTGAAAAGGCTTTTATTGTTCATTAGAAGAATGGATCAGAAGCAACACCTGGTAACTCTAATAGTGTTGAGTTAACCCCCTTCTTCTACTATGATTAAGTGCTATCAAATCTGTAGGTAGTGTAGGTTTGGAATATCTAACTATGTCTGATTCAAGACATGGAGGTAATAAGGAAACGATTTATGGCAAAGAAAATTACATTTAACAATACTGAAAAAATGACACCGGTTCCTAAGAATTTATATGCCAGTCAGATTAGGGGAAACGCTTCTCAGTTTCAAAACTTTGGGCAATTCTGAATAAAACGCAACCTCAACACTTGCAACATTAACAGTCGCATGTTTCCGATTTTGCGTGGCAGTTGAGGATGAATGAGAGCCATGATATAGAACAACCGGTATGAGACTCCTTCATAATTCATTTTCTTTCCACACTTAATCCGACAATTTCCTTTTAATAAGTCTATATCATCACGTGTTTCATAACTAATATATTCTGTAGTGTTACTGGTCAGGTGATATGTGTGACATCTTACAGCGAAAAGAGTACTATTTATGAAATCTCAAAATGTAGTGAATAAAAGATGTAAAAGAAGCCAAGCTAATTCTCTTTAAAAATAACTGCAAAGTGTGCATTCTACGTACGTAACAAAATATGAACGATGCACAGCATATATACGCTGATCAGAACTCTCTCACTGATTTCATGAAGAAAAGTCAAATCTATACTAGAAAAGAGAAATCTGAGGTATACTGAAAGGGAGGCAACTCATCAGGTAACCTAAACTGCACCGACCAATCTTTGTAAACTGAACCACACCATTTGGGAAATTTAAACAATGAAATTCTATATCCAGATTCACCACATCTGTTGATAAGACAATATGTATGGATAATGTATTTTAAGGACACTAAGAGGTCACCTTTGCATCATTTTCAAACTGGCCAGCACATATTGTGGCTGGAGCTGCTGTTATTCATATAATTTTGTTTTGCTAGTGATTGTAACCTGCGTAGAATCGAATCTAAAGCAAACAGAAATTCATGCAAAGGAAAAAAGCGGAGGAGAAGAAAACTAAAACACAATGTTAAAAGGAACATCCATTTCACATAACTCACCAAAACTCCAATGAAGCTGCTGCAGATTTATCTGCTGCTGTGAAAGCTCCACAACAATTGGTTTGGCTGACTCCCAAGGAAATCCTTGATGTTGTCCTGGCTAGCAATATGACTTCGCCAGATGTGCTCCCGTACACCTTGAGGTCTAAAAGAAAAAACCCGGCTGAACGTCTTATATATAGGTAATTAAAACTTAAATGTCTCTAAGTGAGATGAAATCTATGTATTGAAACATTACGTTATGAGTAAGTATGTATGTAAAATCATTACAGTAGGAAAATATACAACGTATGTCCTGAAAATGTTGATAAACTGAATAAGTATGTGAACTACTTCAATTAAACCACCTTGCATGAAACTTATAAGGCTTTTATTAGTTCATTAGAAGAATGGATCAGAAGCAATACCTGGTAACTCTAATAGTGTTGAGTTAACTCCTTTCCTCTGCTATGATTAAGTGCTATCATATCAATAGGAAGTGTATGTTTGGAATACCCAACTATGTCAGATTCAAGACATGGAGGTAATAAGGAAATGATTTATGGCAAAGTGTATGACCATTGGCAAGACTGAAGGAAATGACATCGGTTCTCAAGAATTTATATGCCATTCAGATTGGGGAAACGCTTGTCAGTTTCAAAACTTTGGGCAATTCTGAATAAAACGCAACCTCAACATGTGTAAAATTAACAGTCGTCTGTTTCCTATGTTACATGGCAGCTGTTGATGATTGAAAGCCTTGATATAGAAAAAGAGCTTTGAGACACTATCATACGTTCATTTCATTTTCCACACTTACACCGAGAATTTCCTTATAACACGTCAATGTCATCATCATTTTTCATAGCTAATATGTCCTGTAGTGTTAGTGACTGGTGATATCTGTGATATCTCACAGCAAGAAGAGTACTATCTATTAAATCTCAAAATGTAGTGAATAAAAGATGTAAAAAGGCCAAGCTAATTTTCTTCTAAAATAACTGCAAAGTGTCGATGCTAAGTACTTAACAAAATATGAACGATGCACAGCATATATAAACTGACCAGAACTCTCTCACTAATTTCATGAAGAAAGTCAAATCTATACTAGAACAGAGAAATCTGAGGTAGAATGTAAGTGTGGCAACTCATCAGGTAACAAACTCTCTATGGACCAATCTTTGTCAAATGAACACACTATTCGTTAAACGTAAACAATGAAATTCTATAAACAGATTCACCCCGTTTGTTGATAAGACAATCTGTATGGATAATGTATTTGAAGTACACTAAGAAAGTCACCTTTGCATCATTTCCACACTGGCCAGCACATATTGTTGCTGAAGTTGCTGCTATTTAGAGAAGTTTGTTCTGCTAGTGATTGTAACCTGCATAGAATCAATTCTAAAGCAAACAGGAAATCATGCAAAGTAAAAAAGGGGAGGACAAAAGAAAAACACAATGCAAAAAGGGACATGCAGTTCCTATAACTGACCAACACTCCACTGAAACTGATCGAGATACATCTTCTCCTGTGAAAGCTCCGCAACAATTCGTGCGGCTGACTCCCAAGGAAATCCTTGACGTTGTCCTGACTAGCAATATCACTTCGCCAGATGTGCTCCCATACACCGCGAGGTCTACAAGAAAATAAAACCCTGAACTTCTTATATATAGGTGATTGTAACTGACATTTCTGTACATAAGATAAAATCTATGTAGTGAAATATTATATCATGTGTAGATATGTATGTAAAATCATTAAATTTGGAACATATACAACGTATATACTGAAAATATTGATAAACTGAATAAGTATGTGAAATACTTCAATTAAACCTCCTTGCAAGAAACTGAAAAGGCTTTTATTGTTCATTAGAAGAATGGATCAGAAGCAACACCTGGTAACTCTAATAGTGTTGAGTTAAGTCCCTTCTTCTACTATGATTAAGTGCTATCTAATCTATAGGAAGTGTACGATTGGAATGGCCAACTATGTCTGATTCAAGACATGGAGGAATTAAGGAAGTGAATTATGGCACAGTGAATGACATTTGACAAGACTGAAAAAACGACACCGGTTCTTAAGAATTCACATGCCACTCACATTATGGAAAACGCTTCTCAGTTTCAGAACTTTGGGCAATTCTGAATTAGACGCAGCCTCAACATGTGTAAAATGCACAGTCGTCTGTTTCCAGTGTTCAATGGCAGTTGTCGATGCCCGAGAGCCATGATATTGAACAACAGCTATGAAACACCTTCATACTTTCATTTTACTTTCAACACTTAAACCTACAATTTCCTTATAATAAGTCTATATCACATCACGTGTTTCATAGCTAATAAGTCCTGTAGTGTTAGTGACTGGTGATATGTGTGATATCTCAAAGCAAAAGGAGTACTAATCATGAAATTTCAAAATGTAGTGAATAAAAGATGTAAAAGAAGCCAAGCTAATTCTCTTCTAAAATAACTGCAAAGTGTGCATGCTAAGTACTTAACAAAATATGAACGATGCAGAGCATATATAAACTGACCAGAACTATCTCACTGATTTCATGAATAAGGCCAAATCTATACTAGAATAGAGAAATCTGAGGTAGACTGAAAGGAAGGCAACTCATCAGGTAACATAAACTATATGGCCCAATCTTTTTCAACTGAACCATGCCATTTGGGAAACTTAAACAATGAAATACTGTATCCAGATTCATCCCATCTGCTGATACGACAATATGTGTGGATAATGTATTTGAAGAACACTAAGAAGGTCACCTTTTCATCATTTTCACATTGGCCAGCACATATTCTTGCTGAAGCTGCTGCTATTTAGAGAAGTTTGTTTTTGCTAGTGATTGTAACCTGCATAGAATCAAATATAAAGCAAAGAAAAAATCATGTAATGTAAACATGGGGAGGAAAAAGATACACAATGTAAAAAGGGACATCCATTTCACATATCGCACGATAAAACAAATGAAGCTAATATAGATACACCTGCTAATGTGAAAGCTCCACAACAATTGGTGCGGTTGTCCCCCAAGGAATTCCTTGAAAATGTCGTTACTATCAATATCGCTTCGGTTGGTCTGCTCCCCTACACCTTGAGGTAGAGAAGAAAATTAAACCCCGAACTTCTTATATATAGGCCATTATAACTGAAATATCTGTGAAGAAGGTGAAATCTGTGTATTAAAACATTACATCATGAGTATATATGTATGTAAAATCATTAAATTAGGAAAGTATACAACCTTCGTACTGAAAATGTTGAGAAATAGAATAGGTATGTGAAATACTTCAATTAAACTACCTTGGATGTAACTTATAAGGCTTTTGTTGGTCAGTAGAACAAAGGATCAGAAGCAATACCTATTTACTCTAATAATGCTGAGTTAACTCCATTCTTATACTATGGTTGAGTGCTATCAATTCTATAGGAAGTGTTTGTTTGGAATATCTAACTATGTCAGATTCAAGACATGGAGGTAA
>JAECUM010046281.1:0-16106 GCA_016617855.1 Megalonaias nervosa
CGTGCTGATGTGCCAGTAACCTCGCAATGATAAAGTCCAAAATGTCCTGAATAAATTCAAAGTACACCCAAATTAGTGATTTGATATAAAATGTCGATGAGTACTTTATATTTCCAATGAATAATTTTAAATAAATGATCCCTCTCAAATTTTATTTGAACACTGCTAAAAATGATTTTAGAGCTGAACTTAAGAAGCGTACAGCAGGAAGTCCACCAAATTTCTATTTTCATTCACTTGTACATTGCACAGTTAACCTGCTGATGGTAACATATTAGAATATACAATGTACAGTTATTAATATGGAAGTTTACCACTAATATCAAAATGTATTTCTAAGTTCAACTCCATTGGTCAGAAAGCATCTTCTGAGTAGACTTGGATGTGTATATGACTCATGGATGAATGAATGATTGATATTATAATACATATGTAAATGCAAATACTTGTGTAGGTAACAATTATGTTCTTTGGTTTTAAAGGCATATTAGTCCATTTAATTATCACGTTTCATGATTGGAACATAAACAATAAATTCCCTCAATGCTTTTAAAAGTAAATGTTTCAATTCAACTAAACATGAAATATGTAATAAGTATTATATTTAAACTACTGTTAATGTATATATTGTACATAAGTAGATTGTAGAGAAGGCCTCAAGGGAGAATAGTTGTACTAAATTACCTTCGATAAATAAGCGCTTTTATTTTTATTATTACTGATATTTATCTGAACAAATTGTGCAATGCACCCCCGATTGATTGGTCATAAAGCTATGCCAATTTCAATGGTTTCTGTAATACTGTCATAAAAGAAAGTTATAAATGCCCTAAAAGAAAATTTCAAATATATTGCCTGTTGGTGCTGCTGGATGATTTTCAAGCCATAAAGGAATGTTTAATACCTCTTTTGACTTGAAGATGAGAGGGTTCCAATATTGCCTAGTAAATAAAATATTTGCCACAAACACCTATCTAAAACCAATCTGACTACTGCCTTGTGATATTAACTTAAAAAGACGATAATGAAACCACAGAAAACCTTTATATGTATTGTTTCAAAAATAATGTTTTTTAAAGACAAAACAAACATACAGACTGAGATGAATGATAATGCCATCCCATTTGATTTTAATATAAGAGAGAAATTATGTAATAAATTCAAGAGCCAAGTGTTTATTTGCTGGTTGAAATTAAAACAAAAACAATGTTTTCAGAGATCAAAAACCTCATAAAGATCTCCAATCTATAAAGAGATACTATTTTTCAATCCAAACCCTACCGATCTGATCTCTCTTTAAAAATGCTGGGATCCTTATAGTAAAATGAATGAAAAATTATCATAAGAATGATCACGATTTTATTTCTTTTCCTACAACATTATCTATTCTGAATGTGAAAACTGTAATAAATGACTGAAATTTAAGGTACAAACATAAAAGACTATGCTTCTTCTATCTTGTACTTTGTCCTCTCCCTCTTACCTTCACCTGTTCTTCCTCTTCTCATCTTTTGTTGATACTTCTGTTTTATTCTTGTTTATTCTCTTCATAACACTAATTAGTTGACTGGAATAATTACTGATTAAAAATTTACACTTTCATGTTTTATATACCCTGCTTGCTATGTAAAGTGTATTATGTGTCAAAATATATCCTGTGACTTTGAGAACTGAAAAGTTATGCTTTTGTCCATAAGTTTTCGTGATTTTGTCACTAACAGACTTTTGATGGCATATAATTTGAATTACAGCATATAAATGTAATTGTGAGTTACCTTTAGTAATATTCAGAACTTAAAACAAAAATATAAAAGAAAATTGATGCCAGCTTACAGTGTACTGGTCCATCTAGTGCACAAGTTTTATTTTCTTTCAACAATAGATATCATCTTAAAGACGTGTTGTCATGCAAAATTTAAATCAAGGGCTAGACTGACTTTAGCTTCTAAAATATGGAACCATAACACAATACCAACCTTAACAAAATGTGAAATTCCAGTACAATTTCCTGAAAGCAGAATTGCAGAATTTAAATTTTGATGTCAAGGACAGAACAGATCTATGACATGTCTGATACATACTGAAGTTATGTTAGGGGGTCCACATAGCACTGCAGATTGGTTCTTGCAATATTCATTGTAAAAGCATCCTGCTGAGGAAGTTGTGACACTGTTGCACCAACCACAGTGGTATGGCCCATTTTTTTCTGCTTCATATCTTCTACACTGACTGCAGTCTGGACCAAGTTTGTCACACCTGTACACCTCAACTGAAAAATGTTAACAAGCACATTTAATGAAGCTTTGTTCCCCACACACAATGGTGAATTCACAAAGGTTCACAATAATAAAAATCTGATTCTCACTTTAAGAACATGCTGCGAGGATATGGAAAGAATAAGCAAGTGTTATTGCTATATCTCAATGGGCAGCAAAAGAAAAATGCAAATAGTTTTTAAAAAATGTCTGTAGGCCTTGACCAGATCAACCTTGATTGTGATACACTGCTTATGATTATGTGATGTAATGTCCCCATTCCAAGCTAACTATTCTCTTCTCCAATTAGAGGCACAGAATTAAAAAGCACATGATCCCAGTCTGATTCCTTAGTAATAGCCAATATACTGAATACCTTCCTCTTTTTGACTACAGAGTATCAGAGCCAAGTGGGAGGATGGAATCTCTGCAATAGCAGCAGGTTAGTATTAAAAAACTAGCTTCACCCACCCTCACCCAGAAAGATGAGATGTCGAAATTCTGACTTGGTGGAGCACCTGCAGATATATTTTAAATGGTGGCAAGGCCTAAGCATACAGACAATCCACTTCAGATCTGCTGTTATGTATATTTAATTTCAATATTTGTTTGTTAGTTTTAATTTTTTTTATTCCATTACATGCTATTGTAACGTAACTTTGTTTACTCGATTTGATATTGTCCAGAATGGAGTTTAGTTCTGTTTGACCTGACTTTTTTTTTTTTATTTCACTGATAAACACCTAATAATAGAAACACTGTATCTAGTTTCTGACCTTGATTCAGAATCAATGACAGTTTGGTAAACAACTTTTTTTATTTTCTTTTATTCTTTCTTAGAGTAAGAATCATTAAGTCAAGACCATACCTGGAGTACGTGATATGAAACATGTGTTTATTGTTACAAACTTCCAATTTTTCAGAAGTATGAACTTTTGACCCTCATCCGGGAATCTGTTTTGCATCTTAAATTAGTGTATAACTGTTGTCTTGATA
Source organism: Megalonaias nervosa (assembly GCA_016617855.1). NCBI lineage: Eukaryota > Metazoa > Mollusca > Bivalvia > Unionida > Unionidae > Megalonaias > Megalonaias nervosa. The sequence goes on from JAECUM010046281.1 coordinate 3,252, forward strand.
GAGATTAGTTCAGCTGGGCTCCAAACAATTGACATGTTAAGTTGTTATTAAGTTGTGACCAGTTTCAGTTGAATTTTTATTTTATTCAAGTGATTCTTTTCCCTGGAAATACATTAAGTGCTCCTACAAAATTCTTGGATAAAGACAATTACTGAAATTTATATGGAATTCAAAACTGGAATAATATTTTCTGTGATTCAACAAGAAAATGTTGACACCTCTACACTTTGAAGGTTACAACAGACATCATCGCCTTCCATTTTGGACTTCATCAGGACTCGAACTCATATTCATTCGGGACTTTTTAATACTAGGACTTCAATTTTTTAATTCTTGGATTATTTTTGGATTTAATTCATAAAACTATGTTCTTTTTTCTCATTTTTTACTTGGTATTCTAGGGAAATAAATTATTTGTTAAATTTTACAAAGTTTGTTGTCTTCACTCTTTTCTATTATTTATTGCAAGAGCCTAGACTTGTAACAGAAAATTGGGTGCTCTTCCTTGGGATATATGAATTTTGGCTAAAATATTTCAGAAAACTTTTTTTTAAAAATTTAAATTCTCCTAGTTTTTGAATTTTTAAATCCCAAGTATTATTTCACATTTTAGAAATCTTTAGTGAAATCAACAGGCTTTTTTTACAATGTCATTAAAAGTGGAGATCTTTCTTTCAAATCCTACGCAGGAACAGTTAGACTTTTTGAAAAAAGATGAATTGCTTTAACTTGCCAGAAAATATGATCTTTCTGAGGCAAAAGCTTCTTTAACAAGGCAAGAAACAAAAAACATATTGGTCCTGTATTTGGTGGAAAAGGATGTTTTGGATAAAAGTGCTTTGGTTTCAATCAGTAAGTCTGTATCAGACTCTAACATAAAAGTAAAGGAATTAAAATTAAAATACAAGAGGAATTAGAGTTAAGAAAGCTTGAACTTCAGAAAGATAAAGAGGAAAAACAAAGCCAATGCAGTTTAAAAAAGAAAAACAAATGCTATTGCAGAAAGAGGAGAGAGAGACAAATGCAGTTGCAATTTGAGAAAGAGGAGAGAGAGAGACAGAAAGAAGAGAAACAAAATGCAGTTACAGAAAGAAGAGAAACATGCTATCGGAGAAAGAGGAGAGAGAGAAACAAATGCAGTTGCAATCTGAGAAAGAGAGAGAGACAGAAAGAAGAGAAACAAATGCAGTTGCAATTGGAGAAAGAGGAGGGAAAGAAGCAAATGCAGTTGCAATTGGAGAAAGAGGAGAGAGAGACAGATGCAAATGCAAAGAGAGAAGGAAGAAGGGAATATCAATTTAGATTAAGAGAATTAGAGCTGGCAAGTGAAAAGCACATTCCCATTTTACATCCAAATTCAAGTTTTGATGTTACTAAGAATATTAGGTTCATGCCCCCTTTTAGAGAAAGAGAAGTAGACAGATATTTTCCTCAGTCTGAAAACATTGCTGAAAATTTTAAATTGAAAATGGAGCATTGGACTCTATTATTACAATGTGTATTTATTGGTAAAGCTAGTGATATTTACAATTCACTGTCACGACAGCAAAGTGCTGAGTATGATCTGGTCAAGGAATGCATCTTAAAGGGTTATGAGTTAGTCCCTGAGGCTTATCGGCAAAAATTCAGGAACTATAAAAAAGATGCTGGACAAACTCATGTCGAATTTGCAAGAGAAAAAGAGCAGTTACTTGATTGATGGTGCTTAGGCAAGAAAGTTGATCAAGATTATGAAAGTCTCAGACAACCTGTTTTACTTGAAGAGTTCAAGAACTGTGTCCATCCTGACATTAAGATTTATCTTGATGAGCATAAGGTTGAAACCTTGGAAAATGCTGTTCGTACTGCTGACAAGTATTCCTTAGCTCATGAAGTTTCTTTTGTAGACAAGTCTTCCACTCAGCAGTCTTCTGGTAAAAAAGTTTTTCAGCCTAATACAAGCCCTTCTAAATTTCAATCTGGTACAACTTTTAGAAATCAAGCTTCTGATAAGCTTGATCAGAATTCCTTATCTCTTCCTACGTGTACCTATTGCAAGAAGAAAGGACTCATTATTTCTGATTGCTACAAACTGAAAAATAAGCATCAGAATCAAGACAGACCTATTCCAAATGCTCTTATTTCTAAGAACTCAAGGTCACAGTCATGTATTGAAAGCAATACATTTGTTGGGTCTCATAAACCCCAGTCTGATTTTATTATGGAGAATTATGAACCATTCATGTTGAAGGGTTCTATATCACTCTTGGGTGATTCAGCCAATCATATCCCTATTAAAATTTTAAGGGACACAGGAGCTTCTCAGAGAGTTTTATTCTCAGGTACTTTGTCTTTTTCTGAGAAGTCTTCTTCTAATGAGAGTGTTCTTATTCAGGGAGTAGAGTGCGGCTTTGTTAATGTTCTTCTCCATTGTGTAAATCTGTCATCAGACTTAGTCTCAGGACCTGTGACAGTCAGAACAGTGTCTTCTTTACCCATTGAGGGCATTCATTTATTACTAGGCAATGACCCAGCTGGAGATAACGTTGTGGTTAATCCACTTGTAACTGACAAGCCTTGATGGGATCAGAAAGTCGATCCTATTGAAAAAGAATTCCCTGATTTATACTCAGCTTGTGCAGTTACTAGAGTTATGGCAAAGAAAGCTCTTGAGAATGATGTTGATCAGGAAAGTATTCCTTTAGCCAACACATGTATTGGTCAGGCTTTTGATCAGGTCACTTTCACTTCTTGTTTGGATCAATCAAAGGGAATTGATCACAGTGATCCTCTTTTAACTACTCATTCTCTTTATTCTAATCAGGGTGACAAACGACTATTACTTGTCATTGAACAGGAAAAAGATCCTGAGATCTCCTGTTTGTTTCAGAGGGCCACTAGTGAAACTGAAGCCACTGAAGTACCTGTCTGTTATTTCATTAAAAATGGGATTCTTATGAGAAAATGGAGACTTTCTGAGGTACCTGCTGGTGACGAGAGGTCAGTGAACTAACAAACTGTAGCTCCAAAATTGTACAGACAGGAAATTCTTAGTCTGGATCATGAACTCCTTTGGCTGGTCATTTAGGGGTTAATAAGACTTATCACAAGATCTTGAATCGCTTCTATTGGCCAAAAATTAAAAGTGATGTTTGTAAATACTGCAGATCTTTTTATACTTGTCAAATGGTAGGAAAACCCAATCAGAAGATACCTAAGGCTACAAAAACACCTGGAAAGAACATTCAGCAACAATTCGGAAATTCTTTGACAGACTCACTGATGCAAGTTTGACAATTAATTTTTCCAAAAGTGAGTTCTACTATGCTTGTGTAACACTTCTATGACATATCGTGGGACATGGACAAGTTAAACCTATAGATGCTAAGGTCAAAGCTATCTCTGATTTCCCTGTGCCTGTCAGTAAAAAGCAACTCATGCGATTTTTAGGTATGGCTGGATACTATCAGAAATTTTGTTCCAATTTTTCCATAATTGCTGAACCCCTGACAAATTTATTGTGCAAGAAAACCAAGTTTCATTGGACTGAAAAATGTCAGGAGGCTTTTGAAAAGTTAAAGGCCATACTTATGAGTGCACCAGTTCTTACAGCTCTAAATTTCAGTCAATTATTTAAGCTGTCTGTTGATGCAAGTGATGTTGGGGTTGGAGCAGTATGATTCAAGAAGATAAAAATGGCGTTGATCATCCAGTGTGATATTTTTCTAACAAATTAAAAAAGCACCAAAGAAATTATTCAACAATCGAGAAGGAATGCTTGGCTTTGATATTGGCATTACAACATTTTGAAGCTTACAACAGTTCAGCTCCTTCTCCTATTATTGTATTTAGTGATCACAAGCTCCTTACTTTCATCGGCAAGATGAAAAACAAAAATCAGATATTATAAAGGTGGAGTTTGTTGTTACACGAATATAATATTGACATCAGGCACATCAAGGGAAAAGACAATTTAATAGCAGATGCAGCTTCCCGTGTATAGAAATATATTATTTCATGTATACTTTGTATCATACATAAGATTTCGTCTTATGTTATTTTATTTATAAACCTCATGTAAAATAGACCTATGGTAAAAAAAAAAAGCTTTATTATATAAATCTATCTTTTTCTTTTATGGGGGGAATGTTATGTATATTTAATTTAATTATTTGTTTGTAAGTTTTAAATTTATTTTTTATTCTATTATAAACTTATAAACACCTAATAATAGAAACACTGTATCTAGTTTCTGACCTTGATTCAGAATCGGTGACAGTTTTGGTAAACAATTTTGTAAAAAAAAAATTTACTATTTCTTCTCAGAGTAAGAATCATTAAGCCAAGACCATACCTGGAGTACGTGATATGAAACATGTGTTTATTGTTACAAACTTCTATTTTTTTCCAGAAGTATGAACTTTTGACCCTCATCCGGGAATCTGTTTTGCGTCTTAAATTAGTGTATAACTGTTGTCTTGATAGAGATTAGTTCAGTCGGGCTCCAAACAATTGACATGTTAAGTTGTTATTAAGTTGTGACCAGTTTGAGTTGAATTTTTATTTTATTCAAGTGATTCTTTTCCCTGGAAATACATTAAGTGCTCCTACAAAATTCTTGGATAAAGACATTTATTAAAATTTATGTGGAATTCAAAACTAGAATAATATTTTCTGTGATTCAACAAGAAACTGTTGACACCTCTACACTCTGAAGGTTACAACAGATGTCATCGCCTTCCATTTTGGACTTCATCAGGACTCGAACTCAGATTCACTCAGGGCTTTTTAATACTAGGACTTCAATTTTTTAATTCTTGGATTATTTTTGGATTTAATTCGTAAAACCGTAAGTTCTTTTTTCTCATTTTTCACTTGGTATTCAAGGGAAATAAATTATTTGTTAAATTTTACAAAGCCTGTTGTCTTCACTCTTTTTTGTTACTTATGTAAGAGCCTAGACTCATAACACTGCTGCATCCATGGCCCAGGCTCTCTGATCTAGCAATAGAAAGATGTAAAAAAAGAACTTGTTCAGTCTAGTGTCAAACAAATCCACTAATGATCTCACCCACATCTGAAAAAGTGTCTCTGTCACTCTTTTTGCCTGGAATATGGCAGACTCTGAGTGATCTTCTCTGAGACTACCCATCAGAGGCAGCTCCAGATTGTCACACAAAGACAAGGAGCATGTGTAATTCCTGATGCCTGAGGTACGCTTATACTGATATGTTGTCAGAGGATGACATGCCCACATTTCTAGGTTGTCTGTAAAAGGTCACTTCCTCCAAGACCAAAGTCACTGAAAAACTACCTGTTCTGATTCAGGTGTCCACCCCATCCCAAATGATATGTCTGTGTACAAAAAGAGTGGGGTTCAGAAATGTGAATCAGGATTCCAGTCAGGAACCACCCCAAATTTGGCCACTAATTCAGGTGGTAACAAAACTCTGATTCCATAGGAATTATAACTGATAACAGGCCCTTGAGTGGTACTCAGTTTGTATTCAGAGTTCCCATGAGAGAGCCGTAAAGACTTGCTGACAACAAAGTCTTGACCATAAGACCTGTTATGAGGGACAGAATTTGAGAGGTCCTATCTGGGGTAACATGAGCTTTCATTAGTGCAAAAATTCATCCCCACTGACACTAAGTCTTGAGAAAGGTTGAGATCCAACCTATCTAGTTTGGGGATTAGACCCAGATTAGTCACAATCAACCAACAGAGGATTAGGTCCGTCAAAAAAGTATCTCTATTGATGTTGTGCATCTGCCAGTCATCAAAATATTGGAAAATGGAGATCTAAGGACCTCAAATGAGCTACTATTACATCTCTCACCTTGTAGAGGCTCTGGGAATTGAGGTGAGGCCAAACAGAAAGATGGCAAGTATATCTGAGGATGTCGTGCATCAATCAGTCATCAAAACAACGGAGGACGATATACGAGGCTGAGTGGAACAGCCTAAAACAATTAACTCCCAAGACAGGTATTTCCTGTGAGGCAGCAAGGAGGTGATGTGAAGGTATGCATACTGCAGATTTATGGACACCACCCACTCATGCGGCTTTATGCCATTCCTGACCAAGATTGTAGTTTTGAAGCATTCTTCCTGCAGAAATTTATTTAAGGCACAAAGATGAATGATGAATCAGGGTTTGCAATAAATGTGTACTCTCACATTTCGATACATAGAATCTGAATTTGAGCCATTTGTCATGCATGGAAATTCCAAACTGTGCATTTTTTTGATGCACATTGATCCAGTTTCAGTGTTTGTTTGATTGTCCATCATATACATATGAAGCTACTGGTGGTAGAACAAAACTACCATTTTAAAGGCTGTTTAATCACACATTCTGTTTTTAGTCAAACTCTGCCCTAGTGCTTTTGAAAAATAAAATATTATTATTATTATTATTATTATTATTAAGAGCAAAACATTAGTATATTTGTGCGTTCTATCCCTACATTACAGAATCTAGTGGGAACCAGTGTACTGGAGACCAGAAATCTTATACCAGTTAACTGATTACCTGGCTGCTTTAATCTGGAGAGTTGAAGGCCAAATGTGAGATGTTTTATGAAGGTGTTATAAATAATAAAGGAATAAAAGGTGGCAATGGCTTTCAAGTCTTTTAATAAAAATTGGCTGACCTTTGGCAGAGATGAAATAAAAAGAAGAGATTGTCTAAAACAAAACGTATTTCTGCAGAGTAGGTATTCTGATTTTTTGGGCATCATTTAATTGTTATTGCATTGTTCAAGACGTTCTTAGAGGAAAATAGGGTAGTTGAAAGATATTTCAGTTCAATTCATGTCAAAAATGCTGAAACATAAGCTTTCCTGATGCTAAAAACACACTGGCTAATAAATATGAAACTTGGGATTGCATCTCACGTCCAACTGAAAACTTTCTTTCAGGATGAACTTATCTTAGAGGAATATTGAAATTCAGTCAGCAACCGTACAAATCCAGCTACAGGAAAACTGAAGTTTGAACTTTCTTGCAGGCTGAGCAAGATTGTTTCATAAATGCCACATTGTAATGATACAGACAAGACATGCACCATTATTTGCAAAATAAAGTGATTGTGGGGGAAACCTGGAAAACTATTGAAAGCCTGTTAAGTGTGAAACTTGATAATCACAATTCATGTTATCAGTGGTCACCCATCAGTGATCTTGTTTAGGAAACTAAAACTGCTTGAGGACTATATTTGAGGATTTAATTTTAAAAATCTTTGCAGTGAGTCACGAGTTATTCCATTCTCCTGAATTGTCACATGCTGGCTCATATTAATCAATCACAATGGCTCAAAGAAGAATATTTTCTTTTATGTCTCAGTCTTGGAAACAAACTGCCAGTGATGATCATTCTGACCCTCAGACTCAGAAGAAACAGAAAGTAACAATTCTGAGGAGAAGAACAAGTCTACTAAGCTGCATGAAATTTTATCATCAATTTGCTCCACAAATAAGGAACAATCCCAGTTACAAGCTTTTGACTCAAAAACTCTTGAGATATCAGCTTTGATTTTCAAGACTTTTGTCATAGATCAAATGACTCTTCAATTCTGAAATGTACATAGAACCCTGTGAATCAAAACTGTCTGCCTTTCTTCAACACAAAAAGAATCTAAGAAAATAAACTCAATAGTTTGGTCATTTATCACTCTCTCAACTGCTCCTTTCTGTAAAAGGGTGTGTACCTCTTCCCAGTTAAAGAAAATTGCTGTTCATGATAGAAAAGGATATTCCCAGAAGCAATCTTGGTATCCCTTCTTTAAAAAGGAATGGACCCACACATCATCTGTGATATGCAACTAAACCTCTGAAAAGAGTGTTAGTCAGGAACCTATTGGGGTAATGGAAAGAGGAAGACACTGTAGGAGAAAGTGCAAGTCCATGACACTACCTCCTTCCTTAGGGAATTGGGAGCGAGTCCAAAGAGTTCCTCAAGTAAATGCTCTGGGTGTGTAGGCTAGCCCAAATGACAGAGCATGGAAGATCTGCCTGACCAACCAAACCGGAGGATCTTTCTGTGAAGAGGAAAGATAGGAATGTGAAGACATGCATCCAGAAGATTGATGGAGACTGTCCAGTCACCAGGTCTTATGGCATTCCTGGCTGTGGTCTCCAACCTAAATGGTTTCTCTTGCAGAAACATATTTTTGATGGGCCAGGAGTGGATTCACAGAACCAGTGTTGTTGGTCTCTCAAATTCTGAAAAGCCATGGAGAGAATGAGCCAGTAACGGGTATAAACCTTATAGCTAGATGCAGACATCAAGGATCTCAACAGAGAGGTTGGGAACAGACTTCCCCTTGTGTTGTCTAGCAATGCACTGACCTTACAAAAGTTTTGGGAAAACTCCTTAATTATAGCTGAGTGTGGAAGCAACAAGAGATCTGGTTTTGAGTTAGCTACAGAAAGATTCTCCAAGCTGGAAAGACTTAAGTATCACTGGAGCCTAAAGGCTTGGGACAGAAATGACTGGACAAAAAATGATAAACCTTTGTAAATCCCACAAGCCCTTAGAGTCTCTGAAAAGACTTTCATATTCCTTGTCTGTGACCTGAGAGACTCCTAAAAATGAAAACCCCCTAAAATTCTCTAGAAGAAAAGAAAGCAACTTTCTTCTTTCCTTTGTAAGTGCATCAATGTTTAGTGAGTTCCAAGACCTCATCTGACTAAAGGATGCATAAGGGACAAACATCTATCCTCTCATAGCCTTACAAAATAGGCATGAAGGATGGGCGACCAGATGACCTTCCTATGGCCACACCTACCCTTACCCTGCTTAGCCAAAGATTTATTCTAAAGAATTCTGTGTAAGTATTATATAAAAATGTATTTGTGTGGACTATGTCTACACCAATATGATAACAGCAGGAATTCACCTTTTCTAGGTGTTATCTCAAAGAATCTAAACAATCACTGATGTTTTAAAGCAAGAAGGCAAACAATGCTAAGCTTAGTATCAAAGATAAATAAAATAAAACAACCAAGAAATGCTGAATAGAATTCAAATATGACATCAATCAGGCTTTTTCAAGAACTGAAGACTAATGTAGCTAAAACCCAGTTTTGTAAGATTGCAAATAAGTACAATGAAAAGGAATACTATCCTATACTTATTTACTTGTCATTGGAGGTAAATCACCACAGTGGGGTTGGGTTCCTCCTTGTCATTTTGAGAAATTCACCAATGTAGAACTGTCGGACAGAATGAGAACTCCATGTCCATGCAAACAGTCCTGCCATCGATGAAAGGCTTTCACAATGGCTGTCCTCCCCAAAATTATTGATATTAAGATGTAATTCCTGAGGACAGCATGCACTGCTGGCTTCCAGAAAGAAGGGTAGTAGATGGGCTCACCAGCCATCCATACCTGCATTGGTACAGACTGTAATCTTGAGCAGTTGGACTTGTGGATGTATACCCGCCATGAGCCAAGTTAGGTTGCTCCCAATCCTGCAGATGGTGCCTCAGTTGGGTGCAGATGGTGACAGGATGGTCCAGTGGGCAAACTTTAGGATTCCATTCCTGCAGAGGAAACAGTTGCAATGGGTGCATAACAAGGCGACATAGAACCATGAGGTCCACTGCCATGATGAACAAGCCTAGTAGGCAAAGGAATTCCCATGTGGATAGAATTTCCTCGAAAGTATGGTGCTACCATGGGTTGTATTTCAATGCCCAATCCTGAGTTGCATGTGTCATGAATTCCATAAATAGGTGAACCAATTGTCGAGATGGTACTACGTTGGATTTTTCCTTGTTGATGAGAAGTCCAGATTGGTAACAAGGGTTATCATGTCTTGTTAGATCTAATTCACTGATGTTGCTGCAGGATGTCATCCAGGTAACTTGATGCTGCCACCATAGAAATGGTCCGGATATGCATACCATTTTTATAAGTCTGTGATATAACTCGGCCAGGGTTTGAACCTGTGACCTCCCGCATCCAAGGTGGATGCTATAACCACTAGGCTACCAGAGCGGTCATAGGAGCTTTGATACAACGACTTTCAGAGGTTCATGTCCTATGAGTGGCCCTTGGGTCCTTTTGTTGATAACCCACGCTATCCCTGTATCGATGCTGTGGTTGTGGGAGGCGGGAGGGAATATATCTCCTTGATGGCTTGTTTGCGGACTTCATCCATCTGGATGTTAAACAGAAGGTTAGAGGATAAAGGCTGTGCTCTTAACATGGCCACAGAGAGGTCCTTCAGGAAAGTGCAGGCAGATGGCACTGAGTTGCATTCCGCCATTTGTACTTGCAGCTGCCGTTTCGGCATTTGGCTGAAGTGTGTTGAGGTGGCTCAAGCCATTCTTGAGACTGACTCCCATACATGCCTGGAGGTATTCAGAGTGGGAGGAAATAAGCTATGTTCCATCTGTTTTGAAGATAGCCATAGGGATGAAAGTCCAACAATGAAGTAATGGCAACGACAATGCTCACTAACTTCTGAGTGTCATTCAAAACCATCCAGTCCATACATATGGAGTATGGTTGTGTCATCACCAAAACAGTGATATCACTGTCAATGGCTGGGGTTACCAAACGAAAGGCTGATGGGGGGGGCACAAGTGTAACTGATGATGAACTAATGATGAAGGTGGGTCAGAAAATCTGCAACTCTCCCAGACTACGGAAGTAACTGAAGTCAGACTCTTCAGTTCCGTCATAAGTTCAACAGATGCTGGAGCTCTGGTCCAGGTTGTTGATGGAGAGGGAGGAGGAGGGAAAGTCTCCAGGGGTGGATAACATCCTCAATGAAGGCTTGGAAGGCTGAATCTTCCTGTGCCATTGGATAGTGTAGAATAGATGACAGTACTGGCGAATAAGCAACACCATCTTGGTTGTGTGAGATGAGGCTAAGGTTCCCTGTAATGCTTGAGACTTAGCTGGCAAAGAGTGATGAGGTCTGTCGCTCACTAAACTCATAGAATGCCCTGAATTAGAAACCATGACTCCAAGGCAGTCATTGAGGACAGAGTCTCTTCTCATGCCAGTGTATAGAGAAAATGCAAACCTACATCTGTTAAGGTGTGAGGAACTATTCGTGGCATCATGCTGAATGAGTGTCTCAATGAGGGTTGGACTGGTCCCTGTACATGTCTGCAAAAGTCCAGTTCGACTTACTGGAAGTTGGGCTGTTATTGATTGAGCCTGTAATAATGATGTTGGACCCTTCAAGATCCCTAGTAAGTGGCCTAGGCCGGTTGCAATGGAAATAGGCCATCCGTGCTAGGAGGATATCGTTAGAATCATCAGTCGAGATGAGTTATGGTATATTTGATCCATGTAATCTGTCTGTATGTCTGTTGAATGAGAGGGGGCTGTTTGTTAACTTTGTCTCTCGCTGTTCCACAACAAGAGTCAAGTCAGACCCCAAGAAGGCAAGGTAGAGGGAGTTCCAAAAATGCTGAGTCCTGTGGTGGTGAAGTGGGTGCCAGAGCTGTTTCAGATCGTGTCAATGTCCGGTGCTTCATGGCTGATGGGTAAGTTGAATTATCTCCCTTATCCCCATAAAGTTTCAAGATGAGGAAAAGTCAGCATACTGACTAGTGATGTCTTTGTCCCGAGCTGTGTGTTGTTTGTGCTTTGCCCATTGTTCTAATCTGTAAGACAAGATTGAGTACAATGTATAAAACTGCCCTGCACCGGTCTTTATAATTCAATGTCTATGCAGAGCTAAATCATTAAAAGAGTGACCCATAAATTGATAACAGACAGTGTAAAAAAGCAATAACACATATAGGTAAAATGTGATGACAATACCACATGGATGGGGCCTGCACATGTGATGTTTGAATACCGTGTGGGTGCAGAGCTATACCAAATGATGGTTACCTGGAAAAAAGTGATAGCAGATGATCTCATTTACAATGTTACCTGTATGGAAGGTCAAGGACAGCCTGTACAGGCAGAATCATTGAAGCACGGCTTTCCAAGGCTAAGGATACCATGGTTAATGAAACTCACATGTATGTACTAGAAAAGATTGAATTAAACAGATTTAAGGAGTTTCTTAAGGGCATAAAGTCATGCACAGATATAAACGATATAGCCCGAACCTAACTTGGGATGTCACATAGGCTACACTAAGTGCTCGTTATATATGATGGAAAGTTTATGCAGATAAATATGACTCAAGTGTCACCTATAGAAACATGCATGTGCAGGTTGTGACTGAATAAACTACGTACAGAATGCTGACCTGTACTTATCTGACCAGAGCAGTCATTCACACTAAATTTTCCTTGTAAATGTAGTCAAATGTTCCTAAAAAGGGTGCTCATTAGCTTCATCTGCCTTTTTTGTAGCATTGTTGAAAATAGTTTCCAACATTTTTCCATCTGCTGTGTAGTTAGCCTTCACAATAAGTATGGTCCATGCTAGCGACATGCATTACCAGGGCTGATTTTCTGAAATTCACTGATAACAGCGTTATGTAATTTTTCTTTAATCCATGTTTTTGGCACAAAGAGTGAAACAAGACACATATTTAACTGTTGTGGTAGAGCCAGGAAAGCTCATCCTTTCTTGTTCGGGTTATTATTTTCAAAGGTTATGTCTGATCCATACTTCAAACAGTCATAAGGCATTTCAAAAGCTCTGCATACTATAAACTTGTAATAACCCTTTCTGTATACCAGGCACATAGATAACAATGTGGGAAAATTGGTTTAATTTGACACAACGAATGTCTTCTTTATTTATCTGAACTAACTTGCATCTCATATCCTTGCCAACATAAACGTGTCCGTTTTTACGAACATAAATCATTATAATGACATTATTGTTAACCTAAACAGTAGACTTGTATTTAACTATGGACTTAGTAGTTTCTACAAGCCAAGGA
>JAECUM010046284.1:0-31204 GCA_016617855.1 Megalonaias nervosa
GCTAGAAACAAAGGACATATAGGTATGTTTATACGGTAAACACGAGCACTCCAATGATAAAGTACAGCTGCAAACGATCGTTAGCCTAGACCATTAAGCATATATCTCTGACAAGAACAAATCTGAAAACAAGCCCACAGAAAGCGAATGCGAGCCAAGCATTGTAAGGGAGACAACTCTGTAAGAACTATCTTAGATCCATACCACACCATCGTTCTTACATTTAACAAGGGTTAAGAATAAAAAAGAAATACGGTGCATAAGGTAACTTTATGTGTTTGCTTAGAATACAACAAAATGGTTGATAATATAAAATATTTAAAAAATCAATAATTTGTCTCTGATTTGAAGGCAAAAGATAACTCCTGTGAATTACGTCTACAAATTATTCATATTTCAATAAACTGAGGATTGAACTTAAGTCTATAAATTACAGCTGTAAAGTAGGGATTACAAAACTATCACTGTGGGCAGAATGGTAATATGGGCCTTCTGATCTGAATGATGGTATCATGACCCTTTCCATGTGGGCAGAATGGTAATATGGGCCTTCTGATCTGAATGATGGTATCATGACCCTTTCCATGTGGGCAGAATGGTAAAATGACCGTTTCCATTTGGGCAGAATGGTAAAATGACCCTTTCCATGTAGGCAGAATGGTAAAATTACCCTTTTGATGTAAATGGTGGTAATATGACCCTTCTGATCTGATTGGTGGTAATATGGCCCTTCTGATGTAAAATGAATATATATCTGTGTGTGTGTGTGTGTGTGTGTGTGTGTGTGTGTGTGTGTGTGTGTGTGTGTGTGTGTGTGTGTGTGTTATCTTTGTGAGTGATTAGGTAACAATTTACACATCGATAAATACCCAGCCATGATTATTTAATCCTCATAATTCCTTTTTACTTTATTTCTGTCAACGTATTAGCATATTTCATTAACAAGGCGTTCACTCTTAGGTAGCTCGAAGTTATCTTTTCATTAGCCTTTTCACTGCGATAGAACACATAGCTCCATCTTCGTTAGCCAAGAGTTGTCGATTTTTATGTTGTAATATAGGGTAAAGTGTCAAAGCGGGTCATGACAGTTATCTAATCAGTTTGTTATGATCATTTTAGTTTTAATTTAAAAGAAAATGGTTGATGCTATTTAAACCAGGTTATTCCTGTTTTTAACATTACGCTTGTGTATGGCATGTGTTGTTACAGCATTTGTTTTTCTTGCTTTCTGCGCATTTCGATCTTTCAAAAGCAAACTCTTGTCCATTTTTAGCGAGATCCCTTGCTTATCAAATAACCCTGATCTTTAACAACAGCTGCTGGAACATGTTATCTAAATGAAATGCAATAATTTCTTAAGATTGGCTTGTAAAGATTGGCTTGACTGCCATATGCTTTTTCGGCAAAAGGAGTGAGTGCTGGAGTACAATTAAATTTTTTAAAAACTTATAATAATGGACAATTTTTATCTGGGGTTTTACATTTTGATCGGAAATCAGGGGTGGGTAGGTGTGGGCTTGTTGCTGTTATTATTATTGTCTAAGGCGTTGATATAGATTAAACTTCACCCAAAAATGACCTGGAAACAGAAAACCAATTGTGATCATATATTCTGATGGATCAGCATAATTACAAAAATTAAAAATAATTCATTCTCAGATGTTTTCTGTCAAATGTGGCCAGTAAAGTTTAGCTTCTACTTTTAGTAACGGTGGACATATTGTATGAAGAATCAGAATCATTTGTATAAAGGGTATTATTCCTGGGTACTTTCTATAAACTTTTCGTCCAATTCCGAAAGTGTTTTTCCTGAGAATTCGTTTAATGCCCCCCCCCCCTCTTCCCCCCTTTAGCAACGGCATCGATATTTGATGACAATTTTTTTATCATTTGTAATCAATATGAAATCCATTATGGAAAAATACTTTCAGTCAAATTAAACAAATTATGTTAGAGTTTTTAGAACAGATCGTTTAAAGCTTTCTCTAATTTTCGTTATTGCGCTTGTATTTGACAGCATACTAGCGCCATTCACAAGGACGTTCTGCCACAATCCTCTCTGTCAAATATGGTCAAAAGGTTTGTTCAGCATCTTTTGAGAAAAAAACTCCTTTGAAAGTTGTTTTCTTAAAATTTTAGTAACGTCGGCTATGTTGGATTGTAGATCGTCATCATCTGTAAACTCGCTGACTTTAAAGATAATCTGGTTTCTTACTGATACAATTCTATTTATCAGCTTTAGAAAAAACGTTATTTAAATTGTCTTTTATTTATTTAAAGTAACTGCTGGCATACCCTACGACTGATCACCATCATTGAATAAAATTGAAAAATCTTTAGACTAGGATGCCTTGATATAAATTTGGCAAATTTCCGATGAGGGATATAACAGAAGGGGTAATTTAAAGAAATTGACAAGTTCAGTAACGACGACCAAATCTGAAACCTCTTTAAGAAATGACGTTCACTACTAAATTTGGTCAAAGTACTTTTATTGATTCCTCAGAAGTTTAAAACAACAAAT
The DNA here is from genome assembly GCA_016617855.1 of Megalonaias nervosa. Taxonomy (NCBI): domain Eukaryota; kingdom Metazoa; phylum Mollusca; class Bivalvia; order Unionida; family Unionidae; genus Megalonaias; species Megalonaias nervosa. Next base: position 2,525 of record JAECUM010046284.1, read on the forward strand.
AACTGTTGATGAACGTACGACACACAACCGATCCAAGGCCATACCATAAGCTTTTTTGACCTTACTCTCAGGCACGGTAACATTATGAAGGTAATACTGAATGGGATGGAGCTTAACTGTAAGACAGAATCTAAATGCTCTAATATGCAATATTAAAACAAATAAAAATAAAACGTCAATTTACATAAGCTCTTGATCATGATAATGACTATCACATATGGAAGCGGAGGTGGAAATTCGAAACCATGTTACATTCTATGTCTCAGAGGGACTCTAATCTGGAAAACGAGTTCCAGTCTTATCATAACGATAATGGCTCAATAAATAAGGATCGAATGGAGCTCGGTGATTTATCCCTTATTCAAATAAAGATTTCCTCCCTAACTTTGCCTCTCAGACCGGATATTACATACAACTATTTGGCGCTATACTGACCGAACCGATGCAACGAGTTTATCCATTTAAATACACAATATTTCGTATCGATCTTTGCGAATGATGTTTAAGAAATGTGTCTTTCAGTTCGTTGTGCGTGGTCCTGATGTTCCTAAATTAGTGCTTACTCCCTTGAACGATATATTTCAAAGCTCAAACGTACGCTTGCCATTGAACGAGGAGTTTAAATAACCACTCATCATTAGAGATATTCTCCAGTTACAGATTTTTTTTCATCCGTGAGGCTGTGCGTAGGAATAGTAGGTTATTGACCTAAAAGGTGTGATTAATAACCGCGACAAGTGCATAGTTTTCGAGCTCGATCTGATAACAGGGTCAAAGATCTTATTGGAGAGTTTTGTTTTGCTTTTTGATTTTGCAGACTCAGGTGCGTGAAGTCGGAAGTCAATTGTATTTTTGTTCATCTATTTGGAGACAGAGATTACAACACCATAGCAACAAAGGAGCTTTACTGTAGTGGAGTAGTATCATTATTTTTAAGCGTGTGTCATGCGTCAACGCTGTAATGAAAGACTACATGCATGATAGATTCTTCCACTAAACCTTTGACATCGACATCGAGTTGTGGTTGAGTTGTAGTCGCAAGCCGTATTATTTCATATCTCTAGTCTTATTACCTATTTCCAGTCTTATTACATATTTTTGTCTTATAACATATTTCTAACTCTGTTTCATATTTCTGGTCGGTATTGCATCGCAAGACATGGTCTAAATAACTACATTGGAATGACTAGATTGCTTCTCGTCAGGACCGTTACCCAATTATATGTGTAAATGAGTTGGACGCAGATTTCAACTGTTGGGAATGTTTTACACGAGAGCCACACTAAGCGTCTTGTTTAACATCATTACTACCTGTTTGTATTTTTGTGTATTCTGGCAAGTGTACATCTACTTCTATTTCAATGTGTACTACAATCTCAATGTGTGTGTGTGTGTGTGTGTGTGTGTGTGTGTGTGTGTGTGTGTTTTCACTATAAATATGTGTGTGTACGTGTTGACCATTCGCTTATGTGATGTTACGAACATTGACGAAAAACGAATATATACACGTTACATTGAAAGCAAAGTTACATTTAATGTACACGGTGCTATAGTGTGACATATACTACTACTACAAGACTGTATTGTTTGGGTTTCAAAGTCACAAAACAATACTGAAGTACATATTTTGTTTACGTTTTTGAAGATGTAGTTGTTCTTTGATAGTGTTTGTAACCTTGACAACGGATCAGTAGATCTAAAAAGCGCCCAGCCAGTTCCTCAATGCTTGTACATGCATCTTTGCTGCATAATGTTTCCTTGAAATAAAATATCACCAAAAGATTCGTTGCGCTTGGAAAGTGTGTGTGTGTGTGTGTGTGTGTGTGTGTGTGTGTGTATATAAATTTATTAGCGGGCTCGAGTGTGTGTAGTTTTCTGAATTTTACATAATTTCTCTAGTCCACTAAATATTTTTTCGTTTCTGAGTCTGTGTGTTTCATGTTTTCTGGTTTCTCTATCCTACACATCTTGTCCCTGGTGTTAGTATCCCACTCCGACATTCTCTGCCTGTTATATCAACAGCGGATATAGTAAATTGTAGGCGTCAGTGTTGACACATTTTATTTATATCAGCAAGCACTACAATGTCAGGTCAGCATCAGCATCAGCATCAGGACTTTTATCGTCTCTTTTTTGTGACTTTTTTTGTCAGCTATCATCCCGCTGTTACATTCTTTCGATAACAACTTACATAATAATTAACACTAACATAGTAAATACATCTACTGTACGTACTGATCAAATTTCGGGGCTACGAGGGCTGCAATTTTCTTTCGAACCGATATATATATATATATATATATATATATATATATATATATATATATATATATATATATATATATATATATATAATTTTCTTTTATCTCAAGACATATTTTTTTTTGTCTCCAAAAATATCATGGATATATAATCGTGTTATTTTACTTTAAATCAGAACATCCTATTCTTCCATCTATCTGACAGCCGAAAATTTGAAAATAAAAAAAAAATTTCCGAGGCCACTGGAAAATTATATCGTTGGTCCCTAATATAACTGCGGTACACCGCGTGGCACGTATGTTAAAACATATTTTTCATAGTACCAAGTTTTACTAGATAGGTGTTTGTTATAAAGATTGCAAGATCACAAATACATACAATTCATAAAGTTCAACGTACGAGTCTGCGTGTGATGTTCGAAGAAAATTATGACTTTCCTCGATGACTTAATTCCACCCTAAACTGACATGAAATGTACATTATACGTGTCAAATCACTTGACCACTTGTGTTGAGAATGCACCTGAAATCACAATATTATACCGTCAGTCTAATGTTTCTTGAAACTGTCCATCATAATTACAGCTTACATCAGCATGTGACTCATTAGATGTCTCTGTTATGTACAGTGGCGGATTTAGTCATTTTGAGGCCTAAGGCAAACACAGGCATGGGGCCCTCCACAACCCTTGTTCTCCCCCTTTTCAGTCCTTATTTATCTGAGAAAGATGTAACTTGTCACCAGTCTTCACACAGCGAAGTTCCTCTGTCTTCTATCTTGTGCTCCTAAGGTGACCTTGCGAGCCTTGGCCTCAGCAAATCTTGTGATCACTAATTCCATATCCAGTGACTTGCTGACTTCATGCTCAATGGAGAGAACAGCAAGTGCAGACAGCCTGTCCTGTGACATAGTTGACCTGAGGTACGTTTTAATACGTTTCAGTGATGAGAAACTTCTCTCACCCCTAGTTACTGTCACTGGGAGAATGAGCTGAACCGTTTGTTCACAAACACACACGCAGATGCGCAGTAGGATAATGGAATAGTCCAATGTAGTGGGGACTGGGGGAGGGGGGGAGATACTCATGATGAATTAAACATTCGGATAGCATTTTAGCGTATCGATGTTTAGATATATAATTAATTGGTGAAAATTAAGACAACAAATCGTAACCATAAGTTTATGAGGCGTTTTACGGGGCCCTTGGTAGTTTGGGGCCTAAGGCAATTGCCGACCTTTGCCTAATGGTAAGTCCGCCTCTGGTTATGTACTTCCTCAAACGGTTTGGTTGTTTTAGTGTAGAGGATACTTTTACGTTCTGTAATAAAACTATCTGCTTGCTATGCTCATAAATTTGGGGGTATGAATTAAGTAAAGATACTGAAATTGTGCAATTTAACTTTTGCAAACAGTATTTAGGTGTTCCTAAAACTACCAATAATGCAATTGTTTTAGGGGGAGTGCGTAAGATACCCACTTTGTATCGTAATATTTTACGATGTATTGAATACTGGTTGAAGGTTGTAAGAATGCCTTCAACTCCGACCCTCACCAGTGTTATTTAATATTGAAAAATATTAGATACAACTAACGATGTCCCCTGGCTTACCAGTGTTAAAGACATGTTATTTCGCTTCGGGATTGGGTATGTCTGGCTAAATCAAGATGATGGAGACGAAACAAAACTCACTATATTTGCAAAGAATTAAGGATTCGACATTCCAAAACTGGCAAAGTGATAATAACAATTCACATAAATATGTTTATTATAACATGTATAAATATGTTTATTATAACATGTATAAAACCGAATTAGAACCTGAAAAATACCTCTCATATGGTTTATAATATTTTCTTAGGAATTTACTTGCTAAATTTAGATGTTCAGTACATACGTTGAAAACTGAGACAGGTAGGCATAGCAGGATTGAGAGAAATAAAAGGTATTATGAATTATGCCGGAAAAAAATGTTAATTTGGTAGAAGATGAATTCCATTTTGTTTGTGTTTTTCCAGCTTATGACCATATAAGTATGAAATACTTTAATGAAGTTTATTATCTTTACCCGTCCGTAGAAAAATTTGTATCCCTCATGAGTCATAGTAATATATTAAGTATAAAAAAAAAAATATTTCTTGCTTTATCAATTCAGCTTTTTGTCTTCAACAATCTTTAATAACTCACATAAATGGCGAATAATATGCTTAGGTACAGGAACGGCCCGATAGGATCATTTTGGCGGGGCCCCCTGGATTTACGCGCGAGGCACCCTGTGAGCACGGGTTTTGGAAATAAACTTTTCAAAAACTTTTATATAATATTGAACTTAAAATTTTTTTCCATCGCTTTAAAATTACTTTTTCTCTTTAGATATATTTTAAAAAATTACTAATGCGCAGGGCCCATGTGAGCGAGGGGCCCGATTGGGCCAAATCGGTCCAATCGGCCTAAGGCCGGCCCTGCTGAGGTAGTAACATCGGTATAATATCATACACCGATTATGGGAAATTGTGTATGCTCATGATGAACACCATACTTAACTTCCTTACATCATGGCGTACATTATATTTGCATTTTGCAATATGGGCCGGTGACCTAAATTACTTAATTTATTATTATTATTATTATTATTATTATTATTATTATTATTATTATTTATGTACTTATAATTCTATTTTAAACGTAGTTAGAGACAACAAAATTCTATGTTACCTGGCCTACCGTTCAAAAATATGTATGCGTAAAATGTATTTACTAGAATGTGAAACTCTTCATTTTACAAAATATTTGGAACATCAATTTTACAAAAGTTGTGAAAACAGAAAACTGTAAACAATAATTTGCAAATTTAAGACCAAGGATCGATAAGTATACATAAAACAAACAACGCCACTTACAGAAGAAAACTCCGACTGATAAATGAGACGACAGAAGGAAAAAAAATCAGGTTCATAGATGAGACGATAAAAAGAACGAAGTTGAAAAAGGAATGAAATGAAAAAGTAAATAAGGTAATGAGGAATAAAAACGGTACATAGTCTTAATTAATTGAACGATCTATTGATTGATTAACGGATCGTAGATGGACAGAATAGTTGATCTATTGATTAATTTACTGATTGTAGATTGATAGAATGGTTGATATATTGATTAATTTCTGATTGTAGATGGACAGAATGGTTGATCTATTGATTGAATTGCTGATTTCGATGGACCGAATGGTACATCTATTGATTGACTTGCTGATTGTAGATGGGCCGAATGTTTCATCTATTGATTGACTTGTTGATTGTAGATGGACAGAATGGTTCATCTATTGATTGAACTGCTGATTGTAGATGGACCTAATGGTTGATATATTGATTGAATTGCTGATTTCGATGGACCGAATGGTTCATCTATTGATTGATTTGCTGATTGTAGATGAACCGAATGGTTCATCTATTGATTGATTTGCTGATTAAAGATGGACCGAATTGCTGATCTATTGATCGATTTGCTGATTGTGGACGATAGAATGGTTGATCTATTGATTGACTTGTTGATTGTAGATGGACAGAATGGTTGATCTACTGATTGAATTGCTGATTGTAGATGGACAGAATGGTTCATCTATTGATTGATTTGCTGATTGTAGATGGATCGAATTGCTGATATATTGATTGACTTGTTGATTGTAGATGGACAGAATGGTTGATCTATTGATCGAATTGCTGTTTGTAGATGGACAGAATGGTTGATCTATTGATTGACTTGCTGATTGTAGATGGACCGAATGGTAGATCTATTGATTGAATTGTTGGTTGTAGATGGATAGACTCGTTGATCCATTGATTTACTGATTGTAGATCAACAGAATGGTTGATCCATTGATTGAATTGCTGGTTGTAGATCGATACACTGGTTGATCTGTTGATCGAATTGCTGACTGCAGATGGACATAATAGTTGATCTATTGATTGAATTGTTGGTTGTAGATCGATACACTGGTTGATCTATTGATTGACTTGTTTACTTGGTTTATAGATTGGCAATACTGCTATAGTATTTAAAGGCCCTGTCTACATATTGTTCAATATCCATGTGAAGGCCCTAGATATCTATTGCTAAAATCCAATGTATAGGCCCTATATATTTATTGTCAAAATCCCATGTAAAGACCCAATATATTTATTGTCACAAACCCATGAAAAGGCCCAACATAATTATTGTTCAATACCCATGAAAAGGCCCAATATATTTATTGTCTAATACCCATGAAAAGACCAAATATATTTATTGTCACAAACCCAAGAAAAGGCCCAATGTATTTATTGTCACAAACCCATGAAAAGGCCCAATGTATTTATTGTCTAATACCCATGAAAAGGCCCAATATATTTATTGTCTAATGCCCATGAAAAAGCCCAATATATTTATTGTCTAATACCCATGAAAAGGCCCAAGATATTTATTGTCACAAACCCATGAAAAGGCCCAATGTATTTATTGTCACAAACCCGTGAAAAGGCCCAATGTATTTATTGTCACAAACCCATGAAAAGGCCCAATGTATTTATTGTCACAAACCCATGAAAAGGCCCAATGTATTTATTGTCACAAACCCATGAAAAGACCCAATGTATTTATTGTCACAAACCCATGAAAAGGCCCAATGTATTTATTGTCACAAACCCGTGAAAAGGCCCAATGTATTTATTGTCACAAACCCATGAAAAGGCCCAATGTATTTATTGTCACAAACCCATGGAAAGGCCCAATGTATTTATTGTCACAAACCCATGAAAAGGCCCAATGTATTTATTGTCACAAACCGATGAAAAGGCCCTATATATTTATTCTCTACTACCCATTTAAATCCCTTATATACATGTTGTTAAATACCCCCTGAAGGCCCTTCATACGTATTATTTAGTTTCGTAGTTAGTTACTATTGAAACTTAGACGGTCTAGAACTATTTTTCACACCCAAAACCAATTAGAAAGCAAAGACTTTAAATTAACTTACTAATAATAGACGTCTTTATAATGTTTCTTATAATAGTTTTATTTCTCCATGAGAAAGAAAAGGATAAAATAAATATAGAATGAGTCCAGATGACATAGTGTACCTGACATCATGGTATTGTTCCAGACACTTTGATTCTATACGTAATGGCGAACGTTTAAGTAAAATAGCCCCTTACTTCAGTAAGCTGTATCGGGCATGACCGTGATTGTGTTTGACAGTAAATTATTTAATTTACACAAATGTCATTTTAGTCCAAGGTGCGTTTCAAACGTTAGAACGAGTTAAAAGTCGTGATTTATGACATTTTTAAGTTCAAAGTGTCCTCACTCTTAAAAGTTTGATGAGATAAAATAGGAATTTCAACTTGTTGATGTCTTCACGATATAACTCACAGATCAAATTTGAATAGGTTTTTTTTTTTTTTAAATCCTTGAAAATAAAATCAACGGGAGAACGGACACGATCCACACTATATGCACTTCGTAGACTATGACAGCAGCATATAGAAATAGCTGATAAAAAAGAGTCCTCCATCTCCACTCTCATTTAGAGCAACTTGGTTCACACGTTAACAAATTTATGCTAATTTAGTTTACATGTTTTCAAGCCTCTTTAAGTGTTTCAGATCACTAACATATCATTAATGTGTGTGTGTGTGTGTGTGTGTGTATGTGTGTGTGTGCGTGCGTGCTTTCTCAGTAGTCTTATTGATAGATGATGAGAATAATAATAGCAATAACAATAATAATGACAATAATAAAAACTATAATATTGGAGAAGGTATAGCGCATATGGCAGCAATACTGATAATAATAATAATAATAATAATAATAATAATAAATACGCTATACATGTTTGAGCATAAAAGAAACAGGAAATTTGGTTGCTACGAGTGAATAATGGATATATTCATCTTGTGTGTGAAAAACTTAAATATTTTCACTCGTGGCTTGGTTTTTTCACCACTCTCCGACCGTTCCGGTGGCCTATTGGCCAAAGTGTCCGCCTCGGCTGCGGCAATTCTTGGGTTCGAACCCTGGCTCGCGTCATGCCAAAGACTTTTAAAAATGGAAATAACAGATGAGTCGCTAGACGCTCATCATTAAGAGGTTAGTGCTACGACTGGTTGGCCAGGTGTCAGGATAATGTGACTGGGTGGGACATAATGCCACATGTGTGCGGCATAATGCCTCAATGCTAAACACATCACTATAAACTGCCACACTGCATACATCGTAGCGATTAGACTGAAAAAATTTTCAAGCTACGTTAAAAGTCCCAATCACACACACACACACACACACACACACACACTATCCATTATTCACTCGTATGGTACACGCATCCCGGCCGATTGGGCATGGGTAGGATACGTGGATACGTTAGGTTCACACGCATCCCGGACGATTGGGCATGTGTAAGGTGACAGATACTCGCTCGAAAAGTTTCGCTTAAAACAGTTGACTTATGATAATTTTAAGAATTCAATCACTTACATGTATTAAACTGTATCAGATTTTGCGGTCAATATGGAAATCTAATTTCTTATTGCCACTTATACCGAGCTAATGCAACCGATGAAGCCTGATTGATTTGCTCCAGGTTATATCCGTTACAAATTGGAAAAAGGATTTTCCAATTTCAATAAAGCCTCCTTTTTAAGATCCTGAACAGCCTTAAAGTTAGCATTAGTATGGCATATGCATAGCCAGACTGCAGCCACGCAAGTGTCAAGATTTCAAAAGGCTTTTGGTTAATTCAGTTTCCTGTAAGCGTCATCGGAAGGATCGCATATGCTTAAAGATGCTTAATAAAAATTAAACAAGTAGAAACTCTTCGCACCATCTTTACAAAAAAATTATATCATCCTAAATAAAAGTACAAAATTCTCATTTATGACGACAAGCCAGACAACATACATACGTACATACATACATACATACATACATACATACATACATACATACACATACATACATACATACAACGTACATACATATATTGATACATACATACATACATACATACATACATACATACATACATACATACATACATACATACATTCGTGTTCACCTGCTTTCATTTTAATGACTGAATGAATGCCTGACCGGGTGATTTCTTAACTACAGTCTGTCCTGAGAATATACAAGGAACACTTAATTCATGCATGTGTACATCTTGTCATTTCGATGTCACTAAGTGCATTAAGTTAGTTAGTTATGGACAGAAAGACACATGAATGATGGTGGTGGTGGTGGTGGTGAGTTAGGTTTTAAGGGCACTATAAGCTCTTGATTCAGTTAATTCATGAAGTGGAAATGTAAGCTAATTAACGGTACTTTGAGCACTTATTCGGCAAAACCTTGTTGTGGAAATGGGAACAATTTAACGACACGTTCAGCATTTAATTTGGCTAAAACATGCTGTGGAAATGGGTGTCAGGTAACGGCACTTTCATCACTTAATTGGACTAAATCGTGATATGGAAATTGGAGCTAATTAACGGCACTTAGGTTACTTAATTCGGCTAAACCATGTTGTGGAAATGGGAACTAATGAACGGCACTTTCATTACTTAATTTGGCTAAATCAGGATTTGGAAATGGGAGCTCGTTAGTGCACGTTCGGCACTAAATTTGATTAGTTCATGCTATGGAAATGGGTACCAGTTAACAGAGGTCTTGGCACTTAATTCAGCTAGATCATGTTCTGGAAATGGGAACGAAAATAACGGCATTTCCAGCATCTAATTCGGCAAAATCATGCCGTGGAAATGGGAACGAAAATAACGGCATTTCCAGCATTTAATTCGGCAAAATCATGCCGTGGAAATGGGAACCAAAGTAATGACGTTTTGAACACTTAATTCGGAAAGATCATGATGATTAAATGAAAGCTAAGCAACGTGTACAAGGGCTTACTAAAGCAACCAGCTCGGACTGTTCTCAGTTGGTATCGAACCTGCAGTCCATGGATTACGAGGCTAACGATCTACCAGCTGAGAAATGAATCATGATAACACTCGAGTTTTTGTGAAAAATAGTTATCTCACAGACATGTCACCATCTTGTTGTTCCATCTTTGCGGTGAAAACCGCTAAACAATGACCGTATATTTGTCTCTTACTACAGACAAAGTAATTGCTATCAGTCAAGCTAGCGGATTTATTGTTCATCTGAGTCAGAATAATTCCAAAGCTGTTGCAATTCTGCTTTAGAACAAAAGCACATATGCAGCCAAATACTGGAAACCTTGTATTTTACTCTGTCCTCCTTTACTGCCAACAGATTTATCCTATTCCCAGGCCTACGGATAATTTAATACGATTGTGTGCTTTTCTGTGGACGAAATTACAGACGGCACCATTTATTCTTACCGCGATAATTTAATTCACATTGCAGCTCTAAAACTGGGTATGCTGTAAGTGATATGTTTAGCATTAGAACCCTATGGTAATTATACTCAGCAGGTACCTGCACCATTTGTACAATCCATGATAATTATATTCAGCGGGTACCTGCACCAATATTATAGTCCGTGGTAATCATACACAGCAGGTACCTGCACCATTGGCACAATCCAATTATACTCAGCGGATACATGCACCGTTGGTACAGTCAATGGTAATCATACTGAGCGAGGTACCTGCGCCATTGGGTACAAACCGCAGTAATCGCACAGAGCGAGGAACCTGCAACATTAGGATAAACCGTGTAATAATACTCAGCAGGTACATGAACCACTGGTACAATCTGTGATAATCATACTGAGCGAGGTACCTGCATACTGGTACAATCCATAGTAATCATACAGAGCGAGGTACCTGCACAACTGGTACAATCCGTGGTAATATTACATAACGAGGTTCCTCCAATCCGTGGTAATAATACTCAGCGGTACAAGCACCATCGGTACAACGTGGTAATCATAACGAGCGAGGTACCTGCACCACTGGATACAAACCGTGGTAATTATACTGAGCGAGTTATCTGTATCATTGGTACAAATCGTTGCAATCATACAAAGCGAAGTAACTGCACCATTGGTACAAACCTTGATAATTATATTCAGCTAATTACCTGTGCAATTTGTATCAAGTGTGGTAATTATACTGAGCGAGATACTTTCACCATTAGTTACAAAGCAAATACGTAAATAAAATAAATTCATGTTAGCTTAAGCATTGTTGAATTATGATCCTATGGCGACTCATACAAAAGGTCAAAGGTCAGGATTCACTCTTGTATCTAATACAAAAAATGTGGAGTTCGTAAGTTATAGCGGTTAATATCACTAACAGCTGTTGGAAACATATATATGAGATAGGGAGGGTTTGAACCAGTTTTTCTTTTATAGAAGAGTGTAACTGTGTATTTTTGTCGTCTGGATCCAAGACGTTTCCAACCGATTACTCGGTCTAGTGCTTCAATAGATAATAAGTTTGTTGTATCAGTCACTATTCTGGCTGACTCATTTTCTATTTGTTCGAGTCCTCTTTTCTCGAATAATGTGCAATTGTCCCGAACCACATTACCATATTCCAGAATGGGTAGTATAAAAGACGTAAATGTAATTTTTAAAGATTTCTCGTAAAGTTTCAATGTGAGTTTATGTATTACATTAATTCTTGACCATGTCCTTTTCTTTATATAGTCTATTTTTTGTGCAATGATCATTCATTTGAGAAGAAAAACAAATATAAAAAACCCCCAAAAACCCCCAAAACCACGAAGATGTTTGAGCGCGTCAACTTCCATTTCGCTTTGTTGAACATATATAGTGGTGAATGAAAGGTTGATTAAGTTTCCTACAAATCGTCACTGATTCAGTTTTGGAAGGGTTGAAGGCATTTTTCCAAGTCAGGGTTGAGGTTATGAGTGGTTATAGACTTGTAAAATCTGCAAATAAACTTATATTGGAGCGAATATCATATACAATATCATTTATGTATATCAAGAAAATAAAGGGACCTAACACGGATCTTTTAGGCATACTAGCTCTAGTACATTTCCACTCTGAAAACACACCGAAAGTAACACTCCCTTTCTTCTGCTATTGCGATTACCAGAGAGAGAACTATTTCAAAAGGTTCCCTGTGATACCAGTAGCTTTCAATTTGTGAACCAGTCTTTCATGCCATACTCGCTTAAAATGACTTATGTCGCAAAACACAATTCTAATTTCCTTACCGGAATCTACTGCCTGGCAGAGAATATCATAGAAATATATTAATGAACTAACTGTAAATCACCCAGAATAAAAACCAGACTGGAGATGTGCAAGAATCTAATACAGATATCGCCGTTCTATAAATTGGACAAACGTTTGCATACCTTCAAATGTCTGGAAATGTGACTAGTTAAAAAGTGAACAGAGCAGATGTGAGAATTTAATTACATTGCTCACGCAAAATACAGTTATTTAGACCATCGGGACGAGAGGCCTTACCAAAAAAAGGCATTTCAGACGTTTTGTACTTCGTTACGCGTTAGTTCTATAGAACGTAAGCTTACATCAATATGTAAAGATATATCTAGAAGGTGAATATTTATTTCATTCAGCACAGTTTATGGTATAAAATATATATCTACAAGGTGGACATTTAGTACAGTTTATGGTATAAAATATATATCTACAAGGTGGACATTTAGTACAGTTTATGGTATAAAATATATATCTACAAGGTGGACATTTAGTACAGTTTATGGTATAAAATATATATCTACAAGGTGGACATTTAGTACAGTTTATGGTATAAAATATATATCTACAAGGTGGACATTTAGTACAGTTTATGGTATAAAATATATATCTACAAGGTGGACATTTAGTACAGTTTATGGTATAAAATATATATCTACAAGGTGGACATTTAGTACAGTTTATGGTATAAAATATATATCTACAAGGTGGACATTTAGTGCAGTTTATGGTATAAAATATATATCTGCAAGGTGGACATTTAGTATAGTTTATTCTATAACAAAGGTATATCTAGATGGTGGACATTTATTTCATTTGGTACAGTTTATTCTATAAGAAAAGTATATCTAGAAGGTGGACATTTAGTAAAGTTTATTCTATAAAAAGGTATATCTAGATGGTGGACAATAAGTACAGTTTATTTTATAAGAAAGGTGTAATGGAGCAAATTTTTCTGTCGATCTCTGTAGAACACATTTAGTTGGACACGTGTACGATTAATTAGATTTATGAGACCTGCGCGCGTTAAATCGCCATAATGCACGGATTAGTACAGTCTCTGTCATGAGTTTAGCGATTTTTGATTAAGGCCACGTTTGTTTAAACTGAACAGGATAGGGGTCAAATTCTGATCTGTATGGAAACTGTCATTTCTGAAAGTTACCAGGAATCAGTTGGGTAATCAATGTTTGTCAGACGAACTGCATTGTTTTAAGCCTAGTTCAGGCGGGAACTATATTTCATCCAGATTGGTCACGCCGTGAAGGGGGCGTGGTTCCACATGAAAACTCTCGGTTTAAATGTGCTAATAGCAAATTTGAAATCAGTCTACGCGTTTTTCTGAAGAGAAACAAATGTAAGAAAAAGACTCCGAGTGATTTAAGAAGTAAATTCACTCGTAAAATCATCCAGAGGAAGCGATTGTCTGGAAAAATTGACAGACACGGTTGTGGAAGTGAGAGCTTGGAAAAACAAGGTGTATTTGCAACAATCTTATGTAATTCGTTGATACTACTATGATGATTTGTTTGATTTATTTGCTTGTATTTGCATGGATTTATTTGTTTAAGTTCGTAGATTCAATTTTCTTGATATGGTATACCCGTGTTGAATTCGTTTATCTGAATCCGTACAATGATATTTTTCTTTATATAAACATTGACGACTCGTTTGAAAGCATAGTCTCGATTATTATAGGAGATTATGTATCTAGAATTTCATGCCTTATTTTAGTTGAGATGAGCTGCAAGAATCCGTGTGAATTCTCCGACCTATATATGAGTTCACGTATGATAACCACTTGATTGTTGTTATAAATACCGTAGTGCAAGGAATTTCATTCATTTGTGTAATTGAGACTAGTCTGGAACTAATGTCTCGGTGGTGTGTTGAAATAGCCATTAGTTGACCATTAATTTTGTGAAACTAGGTTGTTACAGTCTGTCATGGCCAGTTAGACTAGATAGCCCTAGGATCTGTTTGAATTAGGATAGAATTTATCTGACGTAACAAGGGGGGAAGGTATTGATCTATTCCCCCAGTATAATGTGACGGAAGATTTAGGTTGCTTATTTTTGTTATTTTGGAAGGTGAGAGCTAGGGGACGTCTCACGTATTACAAACCCAAAGTGGACACAAAGTTGGAAGGGCGAAAGAGGCGAGACACCTGAGAATTTGGAAAAGAAAGGAAAAGTGGAGAAGACCTAGACTTACCGACACAAGGAAGTCAAAAGGGATAGTCGCTGTGGAATTTGGACTGAATCAAGAGCATCAGGTTATGAAATTGTGCAAAGCAGTGTTCGATTTCACTCGATTGATGATGAGATAATTCTATCGCTTAACAGATCGGCTATTGGTATCATCATATTTGTATTTGAAATTCGTTGGATAAGTTAATTCAAAAAGAAAGAAGTGTATCTTTCAATCGTAATGCATTATTACTTTTGTTTATGAACTTTATTGTTAGGAAATTTTATTAAATTTTGTCTTTATTTGTAACGGAGGCTCGTGTTATTCTGTTCTATATACCTGCTCAGATCTTTATCTATTCCACCCATAATTTTCACACTTTATATTGATATTTACTCGTTCCGGGCAAATTACACCGTCGGCGATCACCTCTAGATAACGATAACCAAACCCATGACACCCACTCCAACAAAGCTGGGAGGGGAGTTATGACAAAAGGTATATCTAGAAGGTGAACATTTATTTCATTTAGTAGTTTGTTCTATAAGAAAGGTATATCTGGTAGGTGGACATTTATTCCATTTAGTACAGTTTATTCTATAAAAAGGTATATCGAGAAGGTGGACATTTATTTCATTTAGTACAGTTTATTCTATAAAAAGGTATCTCTAGAAGGTGAACATTTATTTCATTTAGTAGTTTGTTCTATAAGAAAGGTATATCTGGTAGGTGGACATTTATTCCATTTAGTATAGTTTGTTCTATAAAAAGGTATCTCTAGAAGGTGGACATTTATTTCATTTAATACAGTTTGTTCTGTAAACAATCGTTAATTATTTCAGCTTTATCAACTTCATCGGTAATCATCGAACCGTTATGTTGAAGGTTTGGAATGTAATGTGTATGTTGAGGTGTGGTGAAAACGGCCAGGACTGACCATCAGTATTTGGATGATTTCAGCTTTTGAGCTTATTTGCCAATATGTAGCTGTTGGCGTTTCGAATGATGTAAACTGTTTTGTTCCGCAGGGAACGAAATTTAGTCCAATGAGACCACAGGTTAGATTGCTTTGTTCTTCAATAGGGTCTCTGTTTAGTTCAATGAGATGACAGATTCCTTGGCTTCGACCTTTTGATTGCCGTTGTGATTCATGTAAACTCTGATGGTTTAACTTAAAAAGTCATGTTGGAATACATTGGTCAGATATTAAGACAATGTAGTCAGTCATACGTTTTGGCACATTGGTCAATATCGTCACATTTCAAGTAACCCCGAACCGGTATTGTATACTATATGTCCCAGGAAAGAAAAGTCATCTTAGCCGAATTTTCATATATGCAAGGGAAATGGGTTACGTTTTGGTTTTATGAAGTTAAATATCCCATATAAGGGGACAATACTATCGATTACCTTGATTCAAGCAAGGATCTCCAGCCATGTTGAGAATTAAACTTTCATTATTCATTACAAGCAACAGATATATCAAGGCTGAAGAGTTGTCAGTGAAATGAGTTGGTTGATTAACGCTCATCAATAGTGATTTCATTCTTTGATATTAGAGTGGATTAGCATACTGACGTTAATGCTACAATTATATCTCTAATCCCCCTTATCAACCACATTGTTTATGGAATCTTCTATCATTGAAGTGTTTTGCACTTTTAGGTCTACAGAATAAGCCTAACAGAAATTGTTTTTAAGAGAAAGTTTAGTCCATAAGCATTCTAAAGCATTTAGTTCAAGATCGTGTAGCCTTTGGAAATGATGAGGTTTTTTCACACATATGATGACACCACCGTAAGTATCACCCTGAGGATCTTTCCTGACTGGCTTGTGGTAAAATTGGAAGGAAAAGTAAACACGCGGAATGAATGGATTGAGTCAAGTTTCTGTGAAGGTCAAAATATAAAATTCCAAAATTCTGCATTCAATGTATCTAGTTTGGACAAAATGCGTTGAACATGATAGTGCGTAAGGAAAAGGTGGTGTGATACGTCAAGTACAATGCCAGAACATTATAGTGCGTAATGGTGAGATGGTATGATACGTCAAGTACAATGCCAGAACATTATAGTGCGTAATGGAGAGGTGGTGTGATACGTCAAGTACAATGCCAGAACATTATAGTGCGTAATGGAGAGGTGGTGTGATACGTCAAGTACAATGCCAGAACATTATAGTGCGTAATGGAGAGGTGGTGTGATACGTCAAGTACAATGCCAGAACATTATAGTGCGTAATGGAGAGGTGGTGTGATACGTCAAGTACAATGCCAGCAATAACTAAAGAGCTAGATGTGTCGTATGAGGAACTACTGAAGGAAGCTGAAGAGACTGGTCAAGGATTAGTTAGAGTATCACTGGTCAAGGATTAGTTAGCGTGTCACTGGTCAAGGATTAATTAGAGTGTCACTGGTCAAGGATTAGAGTGTCACTGGTCAAGAATTAGTTAGCGTGTCACTGGTCAAAGATTAGAGTGAGACTGGTCAAGGATTAGTTAGAGTGTCAGTAGTCAAGGATTAGAGTGTCACTGGTCAAGGATTAGTTAGAGTGTCAGTGGCTATTATGAGTAAGTTCAGACACCAGGTAGTAACTCTTATGTTACTAGGAAGTGCTTTCTGTCACTTTTCTGGCTACTATTGTCAGTTCTTATCACCACGGCACAAACAATTTGTTTAGATACTTTACATCAAGGATGTAATAGAATTTAATGTGTGGAAAGTTTATTTAGCTTCTATTCTAAAGAAGCAAAGCACGAAATGTAAATCAAGCCTAAACAATTTGGATAATTGCGTTCGCAAATTGGAATTTGAAGATGGCTCATAAACATCGTCGCGCCATTCCAGTAAAGAATAATTAAGCACTTTTTAAAAATAAATTTCAACTTTGCGTGCTGCAGTCTCGCTGCACCCTACCAAGCGTACAGATCAGTTGTAGCTATTTGTACTATATTTAATAATATAATTGGTTTTGTTGTTGCGGGTGGGTGGGTTGTTTCTATTGATTCTACTGGTACTAAGTGGCAGACGCCGAATCACAAAGGAATCAACGTTTTAAGAAATTCCACAAGAACGTACACTAATCGATTATAAATTCCACAAGACCGTATCCTGGTTGATTAGAAATTCCACAAGACAGTCGGTTGGAAACTCAACAAGACAGAACGCTGGTCTATTGTTCAGAATGAATCATCAGTGCTACGTTGACAATCTTCACAAACAGTACGTATGGAAGAACAAAAACGTATAATTTTATATGGCTTAAATTTTTGCAACAAGCATTAAAATATAAAAACAACTTACTTACTTACGAGAGAGTTTATAATTTTTCTAATATTTCTATTGGTGTTAATGAATTTAACCAGGGCATTATGTACCTAAATCGTAGAGAGGACACCTTTTTGGAACATATCCTGGATAATCTGACTAGCAATGATCGAATCATCGTAAACAAGAGAGAAACATACCTTCATACGATTGAATGTTAGTTTTCTTCAGCAGCGAACACTGACCATATCTAAAACATACAGTGCCCTTAAAGTGAAATATAAGCTTTACCACCCCTTCATGATGACGGATTAGCTGTTCAAGTCAAATATCAGTCTTACCACCCCTTTATCATAATGGATTAACTACTCAAGTGAAATATAAGCCTTACCACCCCTTTATGATAATGGGTTAGCTGTAGAAGTGGAATATTAGTCTTACCACCCTTTACCATAACGGATTTGCTGTTCAAGTGAAATATAAGTCTTACCACCTCTTTAACATAATGAATTAGCTGTTTAAGTACATTATAAGCCTTACCACCCCGTATCATAATGGATTAGAAGTTCAAGTGAAGTATATGCCATACCATCTCCTTATCATAAATCGAAAGTAAGGGTCATGTAGCTTCAAGCATTGAATGTTTGTGTTATAGAAAATGGCCTGTTTGCGTCTTTAACTGCTTACGAAAAATTGTCCAGAAAACTGGAAGGTATTGTGTTGTTGTTTTGAGAATCTTCATGATGTCCTAGTGCGTTAGCCTGGCAAATTCAAACGCTCCATCCTCCCTCAAATATGTCTGCCCTCGAATCTCTCTATTTCACTAAACACACAACATAAACACCGTATATAAACATTCTGCATTGAATGATCTCTTTGTAATTATAATTATTAAAATTCTCTTTGTAAGCATAATTACCAAAAGTCCATATATTAGTTTCTATTACCAAACGTTTCTCTTGAAACTTGCAAGTGTTTTAATGAAGAACAACACCTCAGAGTTGTAGAGATATGCAAGGTAAATGAAGAATGCAGAGATGATATGATAACGTTATTGAAAGGTGTTTGATTCCAATCATAATGTATTTAATAAAACTGAGTTAAAGAAAGACGAACTACTTCTGGCGAAGCAAATTGACCATAAAGAAAATTTAGGAAACTACAAAAAGCAAAACCCAATTCTTCATTGCAATAAGAAAGAACCTCATAAAACATGATAATATCAAAACCTATGAGATAATATCAAAACCTATGAGATAATATCAAAACCTATGAGAAATACTGAACAATCAGAGCTATCTCTCATGAATAATGAGCAGAAATGGGATAATAGGGCCTTCTATAAATATAAGAAGAAACGTAAGATAAATGGTAATTTCACAAAGAATGAGAAACAAACAAACGGTTTATAGAAAATAGGCGATATATATCCGGATGCATCAAGACTGAACCAACGTCAACTATATCTTCCAAGAAAACAAACGCCGTCAAGACTGAATCGTCATCACCTATATCTACAAAAAAAACAGTAAAAAAAACAAACAAATGCCATCAAGCCTGAACCTCCAGTCACGCATATCTACCAAGAAAACAAACGCCGTTAAGAACACTTCAGTATCCACAAGTTCAATACATTGTCAACAAAAAGACGTTTAAGCAAAATGCACCAATAAAAATCTTCTAACGTAGCCATCAAGAATGGGGCAAAACTGCGACAAAAAAACAGCAAAACTCTTCAGACAAGACTATGAAGTCTCATGAAAACCTTAGAACTTCTACCTAAATAACAATCAGAAGACAAAAAAGGTGGTTCATTCGACAGAAGACAAGACATTAAGAAAATAGGAGCAACGATATAAATAGACTGAAATAAGGACGAAAACAGTGCTAAACTTATCAGACGAAGACAAAAAATGGAGAAAACAGAATTAAAGACGAAATCAGATTCAAACAGGAAAAGAAACTGAACCAAACTTAGCGGATCGGATTCTTTCCGATAGTGAATATTATACTAGGGAAAGGTCCGAGCACTAAAGTTCGCGCAAAGAAAAATATGTTCAGTGTTGGACGTTCTTGAATGTTTTCTAAGCTGTCTACCAAGTTCAGCACAAGGTGGTGATTTTGACGTTTCTGAATTGAACTTTTCAGGTTCGCTAGCTATACAATGATCTTTGTCTGAATCTCGTTCACACTCCAGTTATTTGAAAGGAAATTTAGAAAGGTAACTGGATGTAAGATGGTAGAACGATGGCAGCTAAGTTTCATAAAACTTAAGGTGAGTGTGATGACGATAATGATAATTATAATGTCATACCATGTGTCAATGTTTCCGATCCTATATAGACATATTT
This sequence comes from Megalonaias nervosa, assembly GCA_016617855.1. NCBI lineage: Eukaryota > Metazoa > Mollusca > Bivalvia > Unionida > Unionidae > Megalonaias > Megalonaias nervosa. The sequence goes on from JAECUM010046284.1 coordinate 22,810, forward strand.
CCATTCATGAAAAAGTAAAGATATTATACCCAGGGAAAATAGACAAGAAAATGGTAATTACACATATGAATACAAGTTACAAATATCAATATAATGAAAATTTCTAGAAAGTGAGACTTGAAGGAACAGCGTATTAGAGCATGGAGGAACTGAAATATACATGGCATGCAAATGCTGATACACAAACTAGAGGGAAGATAGAAGGTAGATCCACAACATCATAGTGAGCAATAAAATGATATACAAGGAAAGTACACCTGACAATAGAGGAAGTGAAATGTTACGTGCTAAAAGATATAAATTACAGGAGTCACATTGCTGAAAATGTTAGATTTACCATCAATCACTTCAACCGAAGGTTGCTAAGTTTCACAAAACTTGAGCCGAGTTTGATAACGACACTGGTATTTATATCATACCACGTGTCTCTGTTCCGATTATATACTGAGAAAAACATTTACACTGACGCAATAGAAGAGATATGACACCCATTGAAAATAGATAAAAAATAAATGCGAATTTTAAAAATATCATCGAGTAAAGAGATTGATGAGCACATGGATTCAGTTTAATCATTCCAGCTGATTTTTTTGATCGTTGAAACAAATTTGACCAGTACTGCATAGTCTACTTTCTCCATAAGCCTTCATCATACCAAGTCAGTTATTCCTGATAAACCAATCCCGGTAATGACAAATACCTTTAGAGACGCAATGGCATCAACAGCAAATCCATCAGTAGACATTTATTAACTATGTTTCCTTATTTTATCCTTTTCAAAAATCACTTTGAAACAAAGAATATGCATGTATGTCATCAAACTGTCATTAAATGTTGCGATATAATCCCAACTTAAATGATAAAATTCAAGTGAAGTATCTGAAACCATTTGTTGTCATCTGATCATTCTTGCTTCATTTTGCAAACCGTCTAAATTTTTGATCGGAAGAATTATGCCAGTCAATGATTTTACGGTGTAAATCACAACATCTGACAATGTCTTGGATATTTTAGTCGCTTCAGCATGTACGAATATTTAATACGACTTCTTGATTTAATTTTCAGTCATCCTTTCCTACTCTTTCTCAGTCCAATGTTTATACTTTATTTCCCTGCATATTCCGGTAGCTGGGGTGTAATAATGTTTGCACTCTTTGGATTATTGCTACCTTTGTTTTCGAATAATCTCTACTGTTTTCCAGAGTACTGTGGATTCTTTGTATCTGAAGGAACATCGCGACACTCAAAACTCTTCACTTGGGGGGTGGGGGTGGGGGGGGGTGGATGGGAGAAAATAGAGAATTAAATGATTTTGTATCTGTTGTGGAGGCTGTCAGTTCAAAACATAAACTTTTAAATATAATGCTGTTGGTGTTAAAGAATGTGAGGCTAAATACACCAGCAAAGAGGTCCAAACAACATCAGCAAAGAGGTCCAAACAAAAACTGCATTGCAATAAACGTTGGAAAGTACTGAAAGTAAAATTAAGTACAATTAATTCGAGATCAGACAACTCGAGATATATTTAAAAACCCCAAAGGAAATTGTAAACTTTGAGAAACATTACCAGCAGGTAAAAGGCACAAACAGTTGTTTAACGAACAATGTGTTAACATAGCTACTACAATACGTATTACTATAACAAGTGTTGGTTTGATTTTAGCAAAATTTGTAACAGGTTCATCAGGTTATTATTTGGAAGCGGAAAAATGTGATGTTTCATCAGAAAGCAAATATTCGCTAGACAAAGTGTATTTTCTTCTTAAACATATTATAGTATTTATTATTGCGCTAACAAGTTTGTTATTTATATGTTTGGTCAGAGGTGCTAGCAAAGCATTTAACATAATTGAGCGTTTCACGCGCATAGTACGCTGGCTTCATCAATGAGAACTTGATCAGTGGTTTTTAACTGGTTCCAACATTATAAGTTCTCGATAGCAGCCATTAATGTTCATAAGCACGGCTGTTTATTGATATTTTGATAATATTAATCTATTTGCCCAGATATTCTTTAATAGCCATGAAACATCCCAACATCCATTTATCTAATCACAATGACATATCATCATCAGAGTCATTGTCATGTACATACGTTTACTCAATTTGTTAAAATCAGATATCCCCTGTCCTAAGTGAAGATCTGATAGCGACCGCTTAGGGGTCATGTTCTGGTCACATATGCTATTACCATAATTGCTAATTTTATCAGCCAATCCGATGAAGCCTTATATCTTCGCGTTTTGGAGACTGAGCAGTATAGCTAAAGAGCATCAGTGTGTGCCTATTTACTTGATTTACTTGCAAATTTCTGAAAGCTGCATTTCCATTGTCTAACTAAAGGGTCACCAGAACATGGCCCCTACGCGGTCGCTGTCAGATCTTCTCGCAGGACAGTGGAGATCTGATTTTAATCAGATTGGTTTGTATTACTTTTTGTCTCTTGCATTTCTACAAATCACTTATCACGATTTGAAATACCGTTCTTTTTACTGAAGGCAGGGTTTAATCCAAATATATTCAGCCAACGTATTTGTGTAAGTTTGCTTTTGTAATCGAATACAGTACCCATTTTCAAAACCTTGATACTCAGTAAAAGAAAATACCGGTACCACAACAACACCCCAATTTCACATTTGCATATGTTATACATTATTACTATTCTGCTATAAATGTTTTCACCTGTCATAAAACATTGTTCTCCTAAAATAACTACATGAATTATGAATGTCTTTTCACTGTTGAAACATACCATATAATTGACGTTCTGTTATATACTTGTGGTATTAAAATGCAGATCTCATTAGCGCTGATGATTTGATTGAATCATTCATCTGTGAGACCATTGCTATCTGCCAGAATGAAGTAGAAGTGTGTCTGAATTTGTTTTCTCGTCCTATTTTAATTTACTATTTTGAATGGCATCTTAACCGTCAAACAAGAAATCTACGCTCAGCACTATATTATTCTCCACATAGAATATTATTTTTATCATGTGAAACGTCAAGCCACTTTTAATGAAAAAAGAGATCATTGCATGCAGATTTGTCCTTGTCATATCTTCAATTGATATCAGAAGCTTAATATTGTTGCAAACTATTGCTTCGACTCTATAGTTTTCAACAAAGTAAAAGAGACAAGCGAACACAACAACTGTAATAATGTTTAACAAACGATTTATTTCCGTAGAATACAAAGTGAATATTCGAAAGTCGCTTATAGTATTGTACATTAAATCCCGAATAATCCTAAGTGTTATATCACAAGTCGAAAAGTGCAGATTGTTCCGAATGAATTTCAATAATTTTGAATGTCCTGATTTACCAAGGGTCTTAAATGTCTTCATGTACCTTTAGTCTTAAATGTGCTGATGTACCTATAGTCGTGAATATCTTGATGTGCCAATATTCTTATTGTATCACAATGCTATAATTCAGAATGTCTTTGAGTGAATTCACAATAATAAGTGTTTTAGTCCAAAAAAGGAAATGAACACTTTGCAATTCCATTGAATAATTTAAACAAATGATTCCTCAAAACTTACATTTGAACATAGCTAAAATCTCCGATAATAGATTTCCAGAGACTGATATCAAATGGGAATGAAGACTTTGTTTACAAAACATATGTATACTAATTTCTCTTGACCTAAGACACGATAGAATGCACAGGATGTAGGTAATTTCAAGGGGAAAATTCCTTGAAATTTTAAAACAAGATTAGGCCTTGAACTTAAATTTTACTAAACACGTTGTTTACGATCCATAATCATGACAAACGTCAGGAATGCAGAACATGACAATTGACAAGTAGACCAAAACTCTACCCTCAGTTGTGGACGGAGGTCAAGAACACAATATAAATTAAACATAAATAACAACAAAAAAGTTTCAAGTCATTGTTACTGTGGTTCGGGTAAAACATTTTCAACAGGTCTGACAAGTTAATGACCACGTTTACTCTTTATTCAAACAAAGAAATTCCACAACCAGATATCATCAACACAGCTCAGCTGAATTAATACTGACAGAACCTAATATTACACGTGACTGTACGGTTTCACATAATCTTAGCCATTAAAATGTAAAAGATAATTATTGAAATGTTTCATAGTCTGCATGTGAAAATTAAGTTTCCGTATAGTAACTTCTTACCTTGTTAATATGCTCGCAATAACAGGGTCACAATTATCATTTCTGAGCAGCTGGACAAGGTTCTTTGCCTGTACGTTTCCTTACAATTTTTTCCATATTCACACGTAACAAGTGTGCTTTTCTTTCATTCATCTCATTAATCGGTTCATTCGTCCATTGTGAAACTCTGTTATTCTATTTTTCATTTCACATATCGCTACATTGCTGATAATTTTTATTTCATGTTTTGAATATCTCTACCAGGTATTCTCGTTTGCATTTGTAATATTCTACAATTGAGTCTATCGCAAGTTTTGTTTGGTGATTTGTCTGGTGATTACGGCTAAATTTATCACGAAGGGTACGACAAAGTGTATCTTTAATGTCTCTCAAACTTTATCAGATGGAGTCATATTCCTCTCATTTAGTTTTATCTGTATACGTTTATTTTGTGATGTAATTTATTACTCTGCCAGGACATTGTCATGTGCCCCATTTTGCTATTTACTGGTGACATTTTGGGATGTATTTGCATTTTTACCTCTGGTTTTGTAATCAACACAAATTCAAATATGATGCATGTAGTAACTCATTTGTTCTTAGTGCTTTTCTCCATATGTAACATTTTAGAAACTCTTTATCTTTTAAATTGTAAACGTTTTCATGGTCATTAATACTCAACCATGTCAACTTCTCTGACGCATACCCATAACTCGAGTTTCTAAACTCTGCATCTATATCATGCATCGTTAGGTCTTCAGGTTAGGAAACCACCAAATATGTTGACCGTTACTATCAATATATTTTCTATCTCGCTTGCTTCAACCGAAGTTAAGTGAACGAATGACTAGTAATATTGAGTCCTTAATTAGATTTGGTAAACGTCAAACCCAATTTCTGTTTTTAATTAGCCTTTGTGGTTATGTTGAATCTTTTCACAATGGATGCCTTTGGTTTCAGCAAGTTGAAATTTATTCGATGTTGCCATTTGCCATCAAATTTGTAGATCTCCTGCTGTAAAGTATATTCATTATACTATATCTTTTCATGCTGAATATCTATCTATCTATCTATCTATATATATATATATATATATATATATATATATATATATATATATATATATATATATATATATATATATATATATATATATATATATATATATATATATATATATATTAAATTTGTATACTATCATTTCAATAATATCCATTGACATTGGTCAACAACGTGTCTTACATAGATCTGTCCATATAAAAATCTTTTCTTTGGTTATTTGTAAAATACATAGAAGATTTTCAGCTAGCTATTCTTTTAATTTTATTGCATTTTATTTTCGTTTTTGTTTCCTCCCGTTTAATTGGTTGATGCAATTGATTTATATTTGTGTAAGCAAATGGACTGCTATAACCGTAGTAATGACATCATAAATACTATTATTTGTCTTGTTTGGCAAAGACCACCTGTCGTAAGACAATACCGACCGTGACGTTAGACACTGGAAGCGGTAGAAAACATCTAGGGAATGCTTTATAAATTGTGTCTAGGTTTTAGATGTACTCTGAGGAAAAGGAAATCGAAATTTTCTTCAATCCTTTCCAAGGTGTGATTTTAGATTCTTAGTAAACGTTTCTATTCCTATAATTGAATCTAAAAGTAAACGTTGCCATTCCTATAATTGATTTTTGTAGCAAATGTTGCCATTCCTATAGTTGATTCTCATATAAACGTTGTCATTCCTATAATTTATTCTCATAGCAAACATTGCCATTCCTATAGCTGATTCTCATAGCAAACGTTGCCTTTCCTATAGTTGATTTTACGACAGCATTATGTACTGAGTACCGTGTGCTGTTTTAAATCGCACTTTGTCCTCCATACATATCTCTGGAATGATTTTGATTTCTGCAACAATTAGGTTTGTGTGATTATTTATTATGTAACGAATAATCAAATGAATATTTGGTGATATCTGAATCAAATAAATCGAAGGATTATTTAGTGTTCGCTCTACCGTTGTATCTTCCTTAGGGCTTGTCCCTCTGGGCCAACGCCGTTTCGCTTCGATGGAAACGTTTTCTTTTATTACTTTTGTGCAGTCTTCTCCTTTGTGAGGTGTTCCAAAGGAATAAGGTATTTCGAGTCATGTGGTTTGGAGTGAAAAATATTATACTATAGTCTCTATGTACATTATTACATTATTATTTTTTTTATTTAATTTTGCTTTATCACGAAAGAAACGATTTGATATATACCACTTAAGTACCTATATAGTCTGTTTACTATATATTCAAGTACCAATAGTCTGTTTACTAACTTCTTAAGTACCCGCATAGCCTGTTTACTATCCGTCTATGTAAGTACCAATATAGTCTGTTTACTATCTTCTTAAGTACCTGAATAGTCTGTTTACTAACTACTTGAGTACCAATATAGTCTGTTTAATATCCACTTAAGTACCATATATTCTGTTTGTTATCTATCCACTTAAGTACTTATTAACAACTTAAATACCAATATAGCCTGTTTGCTAACTACTTAAATACCAGTATAATGTTTACTATCTATTTAAATACCAGCATAGTCTGTTTACTAACAACATAATACCAATAATGTCTGTTTTAAAAATACTTAAGTACTAGTATATCGTATACTATGTACTTAAGTAATGAAATAGTATGTTCACTGTCTACCTATGTACAACTTTATTCTGTTTACTATCTACTAATAATATAGTCTGTTTAATATCTATTTACTTAAGTACAATGTATTCTATTTATAATCGTCATTATGATGCAATAAAGTCTATTTACTATCTACAAAGTACAAATATAGACTGTTTGCTATTTATATAAGTACCAATATAGTCTATTTATTATCTCATAAAGTAACAATATAGTCTGTTTACTATTTACATAAGTACCAATTTAGTCTGTTCACGGTCTACTTCAGTACCAATATAGTCTGTTTACTAGTTACCAAAGTATCAATGTAATCTGTTTTCTACCTAATTAAGTACCAATATAGTCTGTTTATATCTACTTAATTAACAATATATTTTGTTTACTATCTATTTAAGTACAAACTAGCCTGTCTACTGTCTATGTAAGTACCAATATAGTCTGTTTACTATTTATCTTGTTACGTATATGTAATTAAATTGCTTGTGTGTTAGTTTTAAAATTCTTTATATTTTATTTTTGTTTCATTACATTTTATTGTAATGATTATTGAAAGGATTCAAAATTCTTTTTCAGTAATTAGATATTTTCTTTTACTAAATGTTATTTATTTAAGACGTAAAAGTGTTACATAAGAATTATTTTTAGTTAACCTAGTTCGTCATGGGCTGGCAAGAACGTAAACAGGCAGTTAAAATGATTGGTCAGTATCAGGGCCATACTTTCCTTGCGTGATCACCATGTGTAAGCAACGTTTATTTATGACTGGATTTTAAGTGGGGTTACACTGGCGTACGTGATGGATTTCTTGTAGTAAGAGACCACATGACCCATTTCGCGAGACTTGAAATGATGTTTTGGGGTTTAAATACGCATTCTTAATATTCTTCTGGCAGAGTCGTTTTAACATCTTGAAGGAACAAGGTGTTTCTTTTTATTTGTTGCCAGATTGTTTGTTTTTCATCTGATTTTTTGGATTTAATAATTTATTCTCCTGGAAACTCAACAAGTTGACTTTCTTATAAAATAATTCTGAAAGATATTCATGGAAATTTATTCTGGAATTATTCGGAAACAAAAACTGTGATTCAATTGAGGAATTGTTGATATTCGTACATTGGACCACATCTGACGTCATCGCCTTCCATATTTGTACGTCGTCGAGATTCGAACCTGGATTCTAATAGAACTATTTCGTGATAGGACTTGTGTTTTCATTCTTAGGATCAAATTTTGGATTATATTCACAAACTGTAAGTCCTATTTACCAATGTTTATATTGTTTTCTAGGGAAACAAATTATTTTGTTAAAATATACAAAGCTTGTTGCTTCACTCTTTTCTTCTGTTACATTTGTACGAGCCTACACGTAACAATCTACTTATGTTCCAAAATAGCCAGTTTACTTTCTATTTAAGTACAAACTAGCCTGTTTACTGTCTACATAAGTACCAATATAGTCTGTTTACTATTTATCTACTTATGTTCCAAAATAGCCTGTTTACTTTCTATTTAAGTACGAATATAATCTTATTTAACATCTATTACCAATATATTCTTTACTGTCTACTAACTTTC
>JAECUM010046286.1:0-28576 GCA_016617855.1 Megalonaias nervosa
GGGGGGGGGGGCTTTGTATGTGAAGATTAACTAATAGATCCGAAAGGCACCATGCGAAATAACTAGAAGTTTACAGAATCATTATCGATGTGCGTTGGTCTGGGAGAATAGTTGGAATGACCTGTTTCATATTAGAAACATTAAACCTTTATTTTATAACTCGATACATAATCATAGATGTAGTTCCAAATCCAAAAGTCGAATGAGTTTAAATAATTTAAAATAAGTAGTATATTAAGAAAACAAAACCTTTTTTTCTGGATCTTTTCTTAAACGACAAATAGGAGATGATCATTATTTCTCTGACTGTTTACGTTTCCGAAATAAGAAAATATAATGCAAGTGAGAAAACAATCTGCAATACACATAATATGAATCCAATTTAAGCGAGAGTAAACGATGGCATGTCTTATGCTGTTGATTTTATACATTAAAAAGTATATGTATAACAAGAAAAAAAAGTTGCACATCCAAAATTGTATATCTAAACAATGGTCAGAAAAGAAAATATACTTGACTACAATTTGAAATGGGAACGTTTTAAACAAATCTTAGATTACTATTACTGCAATGGTACTTACTTCAACTTTAAAAAACTCTTTTATGCATGCACCTTCAACAGGGTTGCTAAATAAAATGTTGTAGTCGAACTTATACAAAGAGTTTATACGTTGAATGAAAGGGGTTGCCAATTTTGCAATTCTTTTCATTATTGCAGACTAAATACATGATACATGCCAAATCTATTCCACTCCTGTAAAACTTGATTGACACTGTTAGTAAGATATTGGAAATAATAACCGTCCCTGTTCCTTAAAAATCAAGTCAATGTCATTTGCCGTATACCAACAGCATGTTTCAGCTTGTCTTTAAATTAAGTTTAATTTCATTGGGTAATTCCTTTATATTTTCTTTTCAGATCTATCACAGTGTTTCAATTCTATTTACATAAAGATTACTTTGTGTATAGGAAATACTGAATTGCATTTTGAAGCACTTGCTCCTAAGACAATGTTCGTAATTTATTGTTAATTCTTGCTTGTTTGCAGTTGAACCATTTATGCAGTTGTTTTACCCCAGTCCATAGAAATGTCAAACACAAAAGTATGTCATAATGTATACTACTGTTAACATCTGTATGCGAAATTGTCAATCCCACATTTTGTTCAGCCATATCATTTATTTGCCTTTGCCCTTAGTGTCTCGATATATGTCTCACGTTTATTCAACGTGCATGATTAGGACATTTATGGAGGTTGTGCATTATACGCTTTTGCAATTTCATTATTATATTCACAAAAGTTCCAACACCAAAAACGTATAGAAGTCAGCAGATTCATCATTATCTTTATTCTTTTTAAGACACACTCTTCCGTATTCCTTGCATGGAGTCCATTCACCTGTCCCGTCCTTCTTTTTCCTGAACATGAATGTCTTGTCACGTATTGACAACCAGTTTATTGGTTTCTGTCGGAGCATTCCCACAACCACTAATAAGTAACTATATCACAGGTAGCTCCGTAAAATGGACACCTTTTCGTGCATCTCATTATAGCCTTTTCGATACTTTCGATAACTTGGCCACTGGCTGAGCAAACCTTTATACAGTGTAAGAGTCGCGCAAATGTTTCAGCTGCTAGACTCGGAAATGTTTCTTAAGCAGTTAGATGTTGTTGTCAAGAATAATTTTAGACTAAAGTCCATCGTATCAGCTAATTCTTGAAGTCTGCCAATTGTATTCAGAACGATAATCTATCCAGGATCGTTTCAATCCAAGATATAAGACGCCCACTACTATTTTGGGAATCTTTAATTAGAACCTGATTTACTTCACCCTTGATTTCATTAACCATATTTTCAATATGTTTTCTAGAGCGTTTTGTCTTTTGTTGGAATATTCACAAAAGCAATTAGAAATCCGAAATTAAATACTTTTTTCCTGCAATTTGGACAATTTTTTGAAAGTTATCAAACGTTCCGTAAGTACATTGTCTGAGCAAATGTTCTTGTATGAAACATAGTTTTGATAGCTTCACTTAGGTTCTCCTTATTTCTTTCTTGACCTTACTTAATTTTCATATCTCATGTTTAATAATCTCATAGAACTGAACAGTTAACGGGTTTTCTGTTTCTAATTCACGTAGAGTAACTTAAATCTTTGTTGCTAATGTTCTTTATTATTTCCATTGAGGCTGTTCTTGGCCACAGCAACTCTTATAATTTTTCTAGGTCTTTGATGGCACGACCACAGACAAAAACCGTGAGATAAATTCCATGTTTAGGTTGTAAATAAAAGTTTCCACACTTTGTTTCATAGTAAATTAGTACAACTGTAATAACATGGTATACATCTATCTCTATATATGGAAGAATTGTTCTCTCTCGGGATTGTAATGTTTTCTAATATTCATTTAACAGTTTAGTTGCAAAATCATTTATTTCGTTTTCTGTAGACGAAATAAAAACTCTATTGACACGTTCTAACATACATAGAATTGTTTCGGGGTCAAAATTCTTTAAGGTGTATAACGCTAAAGAACACATTTGTATAAATGTGATCAAGGCATCAAGGATTGAAAGGATTTTCAAATTTCACATGAGAGGTCTCTTTGCTTGTAGTATTTGATCCCAAAGGTTTAAATTGTTCTACTCTAGAAGTCACGTTTTGAAGTTTACTTTGAAATACATTAGTTTGTTCTGAATAATGTTTGAATTGGGGCCATTGTATTAATGGGATCGGTTCTGCTTTGTTTGCCATTGTCTCCTTGGTCGAGTTTGTTTTTCGTTTGTCATCCTCGTATTCTGTAGGCTTGCTTGACTTTTGTCTGGAAAACATGCATAATAAATTGGGAAATATTGTTTTTATATCTGCTCCAGAATTCACCATTGGTTTTTTTGGCAACTGAATTAACTTGAATTTGGAAAGGGTTTCTATTTCTTTCTTTCTTTCTTCATTGTCTGTACTCTTTTGACCATCCGAGAGTTTACTCAAATATGGCTTGCTAGATTTGCCACATGCCCCACTAGAGCTGTCAAAATTAGTCTTCCTTTCTATTTCAAGTGCATTCCGATGCTGAACATCGAAGTCATGTTTCTCTATTCCCAACCAGAGAGATTGTAAAAGATCACAAAAAGATTTAAGAGTTTTACTCGCTCTGTCCTTTGTTGAAGCCAACATAGTTTGCTTCAAAACATTTAATTCTGTACTATATCGGATGTTGATTGGTGACATCGGTGAACTTCCTTCATGTTGTGATGGCAGGTAAATTACGTCAGTGCTTATGTCAAACGAAATGATATCTTGAAATGACTTCGTGTCTATTATCTTGTCTATGCAGGCCAATTTTGTCATTTCATCCAGCATTTCATCCAGTGCCCTTCCCTGAGAAAGCAGTTTTTGTTTGTCTTCCTTGTTAACATTTTGGTGAACAATCAGGCACTTCTTTGGCCTGAGATCTGTCGCAATATTCAGTCTCAAACAGTTCTGTGCTGATATAGGAATCAGCTTCTCTAAGTACATTAGGCTTTCTCCCATGAAATTCAGGATGGTTAAATCTGCCAAACCAATGACAAAAGAAGATAGTTCATTATCATGCTGGACCATTTGCTCACTCGCAGAAAGCTCTGGTACTCGGAGACCCTCAGTATCTATTGCCATGATATAATCTAATTCCAGTTCTTGTCTGTATCTCTCCTCAACCTTAACAAACTGGCAATAAACACCACGCGTACATCTCCCTGAATTTACAGCGTATTGGCATCCGAAGAGAGCGTTTAACATGGTCGACTTCCCAGAACTCTGTATCCCAAATGCTGCAAATACTTTTATTCTGACAGGTTTGCCATCTCTTTTGGCAAGTATTTGTTCTACCCTCTTCAATACAGTCACAACCCATTCAAGTGGAACGTTATTTACATATCCATCCATAAGCTCAAATGGGTATCCATCTAATAGAATGTCCGCTGCCAATGCAGGTAAATCAAACCCTGATATGTGTGACGCTAGATACATTTGGCCCATCTCTCGTAGCACGTGCTCCAAGCGAAAGGATCGCAATTCCACTTCATCATCCAATTCTTTAAGTTTTGTTTTCAGTTTCTCTCTATCTTCATAGTTTGCCTGAGCAAGTTCTCGCATTATTGTATGGTAATTTTCATATATAGGTCCAAGATCCTTTTTAGACAAATCATCCATTTCAAAGTGTAGCCACCTTAGAAACAATCTCCTTGTCCTCTGTGACTTAATGACCGAATTTAGAAACTTGTCCATAAATATTCTATTCTCTTCCTGTTTCAGAATTTCTAATTGCTTGGAACGACATTCTGTCATCGTTCTTTCATTCTGCTCTATGTGTGATTGTATGTGCGCATCAGTCATCTTGTTCTTATTTCTGGCATTTTCCTTATCCGCCTTTGCCCATTTTATCCAAGGGTCTCCCTGAAGGGGAAGAAATAACCTTTTTCTGTATGTATACGGCGTTTTGCTTATTAGGTTTGACAACGTGTTTGCTTTTTTCATTGTTCTAGTGAATTCATCAGTTTTCTCATCGACATCTGGATAGATATCAGATTTGAATATATCATTAAAACTGACTAATTTTCCGTTGGACAACTTGATCAATATGTTTCTTGTTTCTTGTACCACGTCTGCTCTTTGTTTGTCGATTACCTCCATTAATTCTAACCTATTTTCACCCACTTTGTGACGTTCGATAAAAGACTCAATGATACCCTCTTCATCTTCTTGGATTGTATGGTTAGTTAGCACTATCAGAACGGCTTTTCCTTGATCAAGACATAACTTGGCAATATCTCCGCTAGGAACAAGATCTTTTACCGTACACAATATATTTACAATATTGGCAAGATTAGATAACATCTTGAGGTGATTTTGGAGCTTAGATGCATCTCCATGCAGATTAAGAAACACCACTGCCTCTTGGAAATGAGTTATAAATGTTGTCCCTGACTCAGGTGATGGAAAATACCAGCTAATATCAACAAGCCCATTTACAAGATATTGGTGCCGAGTTGAACCTGGCGAGTCTCTATGAAAGAAAATTGAATGCGTCTTCTCAGTTGGACTGATGACGCTATTTATCAGGGCCGACTTCGACAAACCAATTGTTCCTACACGGATGAATGCAATACTATTCATGGGTTCGTTCACTAGACGACATTCTCGTACATGTTCTTTTCCTTCTATTTTCATTTTCCACTTCATAACAAGACTCCTCAAAGGCCACAAGTAGCACGATGGTGGTTTAGTCAGTGTTTGCTCTTGAATTAGCAGGGGAACAGCCAATCGACAACTCCACATATGTGACACTAGATCTTGCCTGCAAATATCATCGCAGCATAGAAATACAGCGATTGTTACATCCAGTGGACTTACTTCTAGTTCTTTTTTTTCTTCAGCCCGTTGTTTCATTTTTTCTCTGTATGTACTACCCTGGCATATTTTATCAATGGGGAAGTTCTCATTTTCTCTTCTGATGTAAAATTCTCGAGCAGTATAATTATAATTCGCAATTTTGTGAATAAATTGATAGGCCAAATCTTCATGACTTTTCGGCTGCTCATCAAATAAGGAACTTTTTGTTATTTGATACATATCCTCACGAGTTAATTTTCTTGGATATTTGTCTTTCAAATTCAAAATTCTAAGAACACTGGACAAACTATCTCCAGCATTGTCACTTGTGTTGTAATTATACTGATTTTGTTGAAGCGCCATCTTTCGCTTAGCAAACACGCTGTTCATAATTTAAAGTATAATCTCATGTGACAATCGCTCATCAGTCTCATCAGCCTTACAAATCCATTTTCTTATGTTCAACAGAAACGTGTTGTTCCTGTTCAGGTGTCCTTGGATATTATGCTTGTCCCCTTTTGTTTCTTGGTATCTCTTTATTTATTGAAGATCCTGCAGAGGCCTTTGTCTGTCCTTGTATGTTGTTTCGTTTCCACATTTAAAGATACACAATCTTTAACTTTACCTTATTATTTCTTGTGTTCTTACCTCACTTGGTATTCGTGTGGTATTTTATCCTCAAATTATATTTCTTTCTCCATTAGGGTTGTATTAAATGGTTAACTAGTTTACTTATAGGTACTTATTGATATTTTGGTTGAAATTTACACACTTATCTCAATCAGTTTTATTTGTTCTTCCTATGGGCCTGCCTTCTACTTTAGCTATGCGTATTTCTTTACACTTTGATCGAAAGACCCTATTTATATCTTACTTCAGTTTTGATACACATCTTCGCTTTCGGCTAAAGCTGATCTGCGCTTATTGCTTGTCCTTTCTCATTTGGTTGATTGGATAGAATTAGAATTTTCTTGCTAATATTACAGTTGCTACTTCAAACATTTTATATCAATGTATCAATCTATTTAGGAAGACGCACCTGGTCGTTGATGTTTGTTAAATGCCGAGTTTCATGTATGTCATCATATCTAACCAACAGATAATTTGAACTTGAACCATATACCCAACACGTAATGGCATACTAATAGCACATATAATGTGTCTGTCCTACCCCAAGTTGGCAAGCACCTCCAACTTTGATCATTTGCTACTATTCTTTTCCAGGAAATATTAATATAACAAAAATATTGTTTCTGTTCAAATGAAAAGGGAAATGTCGACGCAGATGATTGAAGCTACTGCCGTTGTATAATGTTGTCTTTCTGAAGAAAAAAATACAGCATTTTCTTAAATTTCAAAATAATTTTATTGAAAATATTCAAGCGTTCAAAATATTCTTTAACTATAATTCAACATGTATCTACTGACGTTTCCAGTTGAAGAAAGTGGACAGAGTATAGACTACCAGACTCAGTTAACCACTTTAAACAGGTTTTTAAATAATTGAATCTTAACAGATAATATACTACATAATTCATCACAGAAGTCAATTATTGCACTAATTATTTCAGTAAATATTTTTTTGTTTCAGCACATTAGTGGATGATGAGAGTTACGTAAGATTTATGTACTAGTGTCTGAAAAGACCGATTGGATACACAACTTGTGCGAACAAATTAAATAGAAAACATTATAAACGTAAAGATTGGATAAGATAAATATCTACGTACACATTACATTAGCAAGCTAGAAGATGATTTCCCTATGGAAGGTGTAAGTGATAAGTGATCACTTACTCAGACCAAAATCCATTTGCTGAAGGAAGGTTTAATCCAGTTCTTAATACTTCAATATATGTTTCTTTCCTGCAAGTGAAATCACAAAACGTGTAAATATATTATCTTGTATTATTCATTGATAAAATAATTCTGACCACTAAGCGAATTCAAATCATTGACCCCAAAAGAATGTCTGAAGTATGGATTAACTTTTTGCGATTCTAACAACTAATACGTATGGAACTCCTACGTATAAAACAGGTAAGAAAATTAGGGACTCCTGGGTTGAATCAACTTTTGCTTAGTGTTTTAACCTAATTTCCCAAAAGAGATTTTTGCATTTATGCAGTTAATTTTAGGAGAGCCTATGACATATAATTTGGAAAGCTTCAGTGGAGATAAGGTTGAAAAAATACTTTACCTCAATGCGACAAAAATGGTGACATGTTCAAGACTGATAGATTTTTTAAATCTAAAATATATTAACGGTTAAGTATTTTAATAAAATGGAAAGTATATGAAAATTCTTTCAACAGTTAGGAGCCACCTGAAAATATACATGTTATACAATATTAACATTGTGAATCAAGGGTAAAATGTAAAGAAAACAGTGATACTGTCCCGAAAAAGCCCCCAATTTCCTGTTACGAGTCTATGCTCTTAAAATAAGTAACATTAAAGAATGAAGAAAATAAGCTTTATGGTTGCTGAATTGTGTCGAAATATCACTCATAGTGCTTACAATAATAATAACGAATAGGACATATGTATTCCTTCTATCATTTTCTTGACTAGCTGGCTATGCTTTCCAAAGGCAGCAGGTGTAAAACCTCAAACAGTTGTCATCTTATTCTATGTGCCTCGTTTGATCTGTTGATCAGACAAAACGATGTTATCATTTGAACAGCCTAAAGTTGATAGATGCCAAAGATAACATGCTGAAGAGTAACAAAATTTTATCAGATATGCTGGATATCAAAGCAGATAAGCAGAGAATTAAAGAGTGAAGAAAGAAATATGAGTACAAAAGGGAATAACGTTCGTTCTAGAGGAGGAAATCAAACTGTTTGCTGTTAACTGCAACAAACAGGAAATGCAATTATTACGTTAGGAACAATACAGTACAGCAAATAAAGCATCTAATTACGGAGTGAATAATAAAGAAAAGGTGTCAAGCAGTCAATAGATAACGTATCAAACATTTTAGAGTCAAAATTTGTTTAAATATTGAATTCCGTATCATACACAAGGTTCACATACTTTTGGTCAATTATTGTAAATATCATTTCCAGAATACACAAACCAGATGTTCTTGAAAACTTGAAACACCAAAAGGAACCAGATACTGTTATCACAAACGATTTAGCACACGAACTAGAGATCTGCAACAAAAAACCTCTTTGGTGAATTCATGGACGCAAAATGACATTATTTTTGCAAAACAATAATCAGGAAATGTAAAAAGAGGACACATTCCTCTTTATCGCAGATTTTTAAGTATAGCACTATCAATAAGGATACAAGTGTTTACTGTTTCTTGTTTAAATCTTTCTGTCCATTACAGATTTAAATTATACCTTGATTCCAAATTTGCTATGCAGGTACTTAAAAGTACTCATAAACTAAAAGAGGATTTTATTTTCATGCACAACTTGTCAAATAAAATACGAATGATGTTTCGAACGTATATTTTCTACATGTTTGTTAAATTCCTATTGTTTAAGGTCACATTTACAACAGTTTTTTTTTTAAGCTGGCTGATTTTGTATGCCCTACATGCACATCGCAGTCTTCCGTGTGTGAATCTCTATCTTATAATTGGCTTTGTTCCTTAGATGAACATAATGATGGTGACCTCTCATAATGTTTCACTAATGTATGGAGATTGATAAGTACAAATGATGATGGTTAGCATATATGTTAAGTATATCTATATCTTTTGTAACTCCTGGTACATGATTTTATATAACTTTTGCAATCTTTATTCATGGATGTATATTGTACAAAACATCTTTAGTTAGATTTTGCATACGTGACATGAGTCTGTTAAAGAGCATAGTATTTTACAGGATTTATTAATAGATGCTTAGTACGTATGTGCTGACAATTATTAATAATAATCTTAATAATAATACTTAATGGAGACATTGACTTAATTTCTCATTGGCTGATGAGGCTTCGATGTTTCTAGAAATATTCAATAACTTCCCATTGCTTGGGTTGGGTCAGGGTCACGCAAATAGGTAAAGTCTACGCAAAATGAATAGAGTATTCTGTCACGTGGGGTCTATTGAGAAATACAGTCGCAGCAAACGGTGTATATAAAGAGAGGACTGAGTAATCAATTCCATTCCGATTTTGGAGTCATTCTCACTTCTTGTGCACCTGTTGTAAGTTTTTAGAAGTGTTTTATGTTGGACGTAGAAATTATTTGAGAAGAAAAATATTTATTTGGACTTTTTAGTGGAAAGTGCTCATTTTGGAGTATAATATTATTCAGTAACTGTGAAAAATTATTCAAAAGAATTGTGGACAACGCCATCTTGATAACGTCACGGTTCTTGGACGATCAGTACATTTCCGGTTTTAAAATTTACAAAGAACTTTTTATTCATTTCGGACTTTGATAGACGTTTATAAGGATTAGTTTGGGTTCATTTCATAATACTGTAACTTCCTCTCACATTTGTCATTAAAACTCTGATAATTAAAGTGTTTGTTAAGTGTTACACCACTTGTTGGTATTGTTTTTCTGTTACTTAGTTTGTGATCATAGAGTCGAAACATTAATTCTTATTTAGATATATTTCTATTTACTTTGAATTTTGGTATTGCGTGTTTTTACGACCTGCGATATTCCGGTAATGTGTGTTTATGTTTATGATATAGCTTTGCTGCTGTACACAATAAAACATGACGGCAACTTTTCATAATTGTTTATTTAACGCATAGAGATCTCGAAGTAGAAATAATTTATGTTTTCACTTATTTTCTAACCTAATTCTCTTTTAGCTAACACTATTTTGTTTTTTCGTTACTAAGTGTCAATACATGAAACTTCCCGTCAGGGTATTGTTAGTTTGCAATCGATGTACTTTTGTCATTATGATATTTTCAACTTTAATATCACTGTCTCTGCAAAGCGGAGCACACACACACACACACACACACACACACACACACACACACACACACACACACACACACACGCTATTACCTTCATATCGAAAGGAGATAAAGTTGAACAACTTATCAAAATCTGGTGTTCAGTCTTTCTTTAGAATGCAACATATGATTGCGTACAGTGTTAGAATTATTTATGACAGGTTGAATTTTTGTTTTAGAAAAACGTTAACTTAGAAAGGTACTGTACAATTTCAGATTTGGTGAATCAATTATTACAAGTGTAGCGGTTGTTTAAATTAATTAAATCTTGTGCAATAGCCAATGGGAATCAAACAATATGGTTTAACATTGGTAGGGAATGTAGGCAAAAAAATTGTTCAAAAAGACATGAAAATATCAAAGTTGCTTTTCTTCATACACCCAAAATTTCAAACGAACTGAATTTTTGACAATACTTATGGTTTCCTTGACAACGAATTTTGAAAGGATGTTTGGGCATTTTGGCAGAACTTTTGTGGAAAACGTTTGTTACAAAAATTATGATAATTTTGAAATTAAACTACTTTTCATTTAATTATAACATATATGTGAGAGGCACATATTTTTGTAACAAGATTGCACGAGTAAAGAATCACGCATATCTTTATTTTTTATCGTAATGAGAAAGTCTCATCTCAGGAGAAAATATGAGAAATATAGGTTGTCAAAACATATTTTAGGGTTAAAAAAAAGCTGTAAAAGAATATCTTGAAAAATGTCTATACCCCCAAATGAAAAAATTTGTGAAACAATTAGCATTGCACGTGTTAGAAAACTGACAGACCTTGCCGATATTTGTACAAGATAATATCAGTTAATGATGAAATACCCAATTTCAGTGAAACTGACAGAATAATTTAAATCTTCCAAGAACATTTGCTAGAATATGTTTGCTCATGCAAGGTTCAAAACTTTCATGGATGCTATTATGACTAATTCAAAACACATTCGGAAACAAATAGCTTTCTATCAAAAACTGGTATTAGTCTGGTCTCGAACCGTTTATTTCGTACAAATTCTTCAGAAACATTGAAACATTTATTTTGGGGATATAGTAGAACTAAAACCTTGCTGTCTCGGATTAGGACCAATTGTCAACAGACTCAAAATCCAATTTTACTGCTGAAAGAATCATTTTAAAAGAAAAATGCAACCGTCACAAAGAAATAAATTCGGAAAACATTGTGTTGCAGTACACATGGCTTCTGTCCAAAATGAGACCTAAGGAAAGTTTTCCATTCTTGGCAAACTCAAAATAACACAGACCTTATAAAACATAAAAACAGAAAACTGTACATCAATAATGCATACCAGATGGGTTAAAATTATGCAGGATTAACCGTTATAAATGTTTAATGTCATCCTCATTCAGGATGTGAAGTTTACAGCTGTGATCCGTTCAGGATACCCCTGATATTCCATTATCGTCAATCATACACGTATGCAAAATAATTCTTATTGTTATTCAGTTACTTTGATTCCAGAGGTCTTCAAACCTGGCATTGTCGTTTCTACTCTGAGGAATGAACAAAATAGTCCTAGTATTATTAATTTGCTTAAAAACCAATAAAGAAACTATACCAAGAGTATTTGGTAGTGGTTTAAGTTTTGACAGCTTTCACCTAAACGCACATTTTCAAATCTTTCCAGAATCGCATTCTCCCTCTGTTAATGTATTCATTTATTAATATTATAAAATTCTAAATCAGAAGAAGAGCCATCATTTAGCGGCTTTATTTCTTTGCTTGCATTTGCTTTTGCTCTCATCGAATCTCTCACTAGATTCGCACGAACTTGTTTCTTCGATCATTTTCTCCAAAACAATAAATTAAAATACATTTCAATAAATATGTATTTTCTCGGTTTATCGGTATATACATTTCTTGTTGAACATTAGGTAAGTTATGTTTTGTAATGTGTAATATCGCACCACACAACGCAAAATATTGTCGCCATCTTTTGCCTATAACTTGTTGGCGTCGCTCTCGTTATTTAATGGTTGCACATTTTGATGGTAGTGTCTCTGATACCAAGCAGAAACGTAAATATTTCCCCTCTTTATTCAACTCTTGATATATGAAAGAACAAAACAGTGTACTCTCCAAGAATATATTTGTATTCTATAATATTAAAATTTATGTTCATTTTCTTGTAATATTAACGTTTAAGAATTAATATTACAATCCGCCTGAAATAAAAATATAATTCAAAAACGCTTGAGAATTAATGTTCAGGTTTTAAAAGACGTATATAAAAATAAAATTTATTTAATTGAATGTTATAAACAGTATTACAATCGTGTTATATATATATATATATATATATATATATATATATATATATATATATATATATATATATATATATATATATATATATATATATATATAAAAATCGTAATTAATATTTATTGTTTGTAGTGTTATGTATAACCAGAGAATAAATTAAACTGTGTTCTTTTGTTAATGAATATTCTTCCGTTCTAGCAAACGAATACGTGTTGTGATGTTCTTGGTCTACTAAAGATTTTACAACACCAAGATTTGTTGCATGCCCAAAGTTCTCGAGCATCACAGTCATCTGCCACATTTCACCCTTTTCTATTCCAAGAACTTGTTGCATTTTGTTATCTTGTTCTATACCTGAAATATATATTGCAATACACCTTGTATTTTCTTGTCGTGACTAAAGGTCAGCTCATCCGTTTAGTTTGTTTCATTTAGATATGAAAACGCTCTTCACAAATAACATTTTTGTGGCTTAAGAGTCACCTTGCAAAGTACAGTTTTCTTAGTTACGGGTAAAGTTGTTAGCCTATTTCTTTGTTGTTTCTGTCCAAACAACCAGTTTTGCTCACTGCAAATTGTTTATGCAGCAATTCCTAAGCTTTTGTAGGTCGTGCACCTATTAATTTTAAAACCTTGACTCTTTTTCGCTTGTCGCATCTTATTATATTATATAAAACCATTAGAAGTATTTCTCATATCAAAACCGGTCTTTGCAATACAATTTGATTCGTCGTCTATATAATATAGTGAGAACATTACTTGTCAATGACTCTCGGCATAAAGTAATTTGCACAAATCAGGTCATAAACATTTGTAATAATATTTAGGAATTCAATTAATTTGTGTTAGTAATTTTAGCTTTCATTATTAACAAGTGTACCAACATCTTTTTCTTTGATGCCACGTCTTCAAAGCAAATGGTCAAAGATCGAAATGCTTAAAGAAGGAATAATGGCTGCCCTGATTGGAAATTCTCATCTGCCGTTCTAGCAACTACTTGTCAAGAATCAATTGTTTTGTTTTGTTCACGAATTGTTGAAAGATAATGTATCGCTCTGGTGCATACATAATCAGACTTGATTGTACACTTCAACAGCATATAAGGCAGTTAAGGCCCCTTGAAAGAGCATGGTTTGTGCTGATTTTTGATGATCGATATTTATTAACTGGGATAAGAGTTCGCTGTTTTTCTTAAACATAAGATCTTTCGTGATCTTCTGGAGAGTTAAACTGTAATGAGCTAGATAATAAAGCACTGCAATCAATTAATGTTTGCCAGTTTCAGTAAGATTTTTGTATAATCTTTTAGCTCACACTATGTCTATACGATGAAGGAAATACATGAGTGTGGCGTTTAAACTGATGGATGTACTGATGTTCAACATATTTATAAATTTTAGGTACAGACGTTTATCAAAAACGTTTCCTGTTTTGGATTACTTACTTGGTATTTAAAGTACGTTTAGCAGCCCTTTTTTTCTCCCTACTCACTATTCATAAATAGCAGGCTTTATGCGTCACATTTGAAAGTGTACCATTGTTCTACATACTACTACTACTACTAATAATAATAATAATACTATTTCTACTACTACTAATACTACTACTACTATTACTACTACTAGTACTACTACTACTACTACTACTAATACTAATACTACTAATACCACTACTACTACTACTACTACTACTATTACTACTACTAATACTACTACTACCACTACTACTACTAATACTACTAATACCACTAGTACTACTACTAATACTGCTACTATTACTAATACTACTACTACTAATACTACTAATACTACTACCAATACTACTACTACTACCAATACTACTACTACTACTAAAATTACTACTAATGCTACTACTACTAATACTACTACTAATACTGCTACTAATACTACTACTACTACTACTACTACTACTACTACTACTACTACTACTACCACCACTACTACTATTACTAATAATAATAATAATAATAATAATAATAATAATAATAATAATACAGTTGAGCCAGATTTATGAATATTGTTTCTATATTCCTGTGGAATACAGGGAAGAATAACTGTATGATGCAAATAGTAGGGAACAGAATAAGGCAAATTGAAAGTCTTCTGTAAATATAGACCTACATCAATACTAAAGTAAGCAGTCAGAAGAAAGCTAAGAACCTGTTCATAAACGGGATTCCTCTTCTACCGTCTTGCATAACGGGAAGCCAGGATGATAAGCAGATGTTACGGGAATATTGTACAAAGACGAAAGTGCACAATGTATACACAGAACAAAAAGATTGTTGATGTAACCGTCAGAGTAGATAATTACACACGACGTTTGATAACTATCATCTTAGTATGCATCGTAAAATATTTATTCAATATTTGAGACAAAATATTAAGTATTAGCTTCTCTGGAAGAAGAAAACCTAGAAATGCAAACACTGTTTTAGCAGGGAGAAAATATAAATGACATTTTGGTAGAAATGATAGTACAGCTTTGATGCTGTTGTTGATTTGTGGTTTAACGCCATTTCTCAGCGAATGATAGGCTATATTTTGCGGTCAGTATAATTGGTGGAGGAAGAACCCGGGAAAACCCCCGTTTCCCCGGTAATTACCACCGACCCACAGGAAGCTACTGGCAACTTTCTCACATACCCACATTGGCCAAGCCTGGGACTCGACCCGACGAGGGCTGAGATGAGATGGCAATGATCGGCAAAGGCGGAAGGTTTAAACCACTCGGCCACTCGGGGCCTCGAAAAGCTTTGAATGTTTTGAGAAAAGAGGAATGTGTTGTCAGGTGCGCAGCAAAATATACTATAACACATTATATTACTTTTTATGGATACCCGTGCGAGCCATGCAGCTTCCAAATCATCAAGGAAAAGATGACAATATGTGAGTAGTTATGGCATTATTGGTATTGGTGAGTAAGTACAAACAATATGACAACATGGAAGACTGTCTGAAAAGCTGTATGCTTTCTTTACGCCAACCCCAACTCTCCGTAAAGGTAACCACGAATCATTTGCCTGTAAAGCAAAGAAAACATGTTACTTGACCTGAAAATTAAAATGTAACTATTCACAAATAATTGTAACGTACTTACCTTAATAAATAAGACAGCTTTTCCTAATCCAAAATTACCAGACAGCAGACGATATTATGTTTATCGCTCAGGCGCTAATGCATATGTGCAATGAGTTCTGCCTTATCGTATTTTTTATTTAACATGGGCACACGTGATCTCAATATGCACCCACTAGCTGTATTCACTGATATTATAGCAAGCATTTAACAGCTCGTCTCATTGGGAATTACAGAGGCATTCCTAATGTATAGTCCCCTGGGTTTTTAATATACTCGGTTTCCTTGGGTGGGAAATACGTAATGAATAAATAATCAAATACAATCAAATACAATGTACATAGAGCAACAATAAATAAAGCAAGATTATTCAATTTCCAACCATTTTTAGAGTGTCATCCTTCTTGAGAAATACATTGAATATTATTCTCTCAAGTGCAAATAATAAAAAAATTGTTAGTTAAACAATTCTTTAATTTGAATAAATGCTTTCCTCATAACATAAGCGTCTTCTTAACATTAATTACATTACAGGAGAAAATATCTCATTCACATACCTTGAGAACTCTTACTTTTCGATATGTGATATGAGATCTTGTTCTTACTACTTTCATATTATCGTGTCAGACGACTCATCTAATTCGTTATTACTTGTGTCATGATAATAAATTTACACCGGGCATTATGCCCTTCTTATACATCGTAAAAAAACTCATGTGAACATTATTTTATCAATTTGACGAACTCAGGGTTTTTAAGAGGTATTCCGTAACTATTACGTACTGAAATAGAACACAAGGAAGTGATGTTATTTTGGACAAATATGCATGCCAACTCTCTCAATAATGAATCAATAGTATTAAATAATAGCGTTAATACAGTTATTTAGTTACCTGTAATGATAATGAATTGGGGGGGATATATAACAGTGTATATTTATGCATTTATTATATTGTTTTTTAATGAAGAGCTCATTCTACGCAAACTACGTCACGTGATCATTCTACTGACGATAATGAGTTTAATTGTTGATGATGAATCTCCTTTTATGCGTGTATCATAGTGTTCTATATAATGAAATACATTTCCACTTATAAAGGTATTTTGTGTCAGCTCAGATTACTTATTTTTTCTGTATACTGCTCATCAAAAGAAACAACAATAATAATAACACCAAACATTCCAGCCAGAGAATCCTGCATGTTTACCGATGTAGAATAGGCCTGGTGCTATCTCCTGCATCACGTAGGAGGTGATTTCATGCAGGCGAGAGCCGTGGTAGCTCAGAGGTTAGAGTACCGGACATGGGAATGAAAGGATACTGGTATGAATCCTATCACTAGAACAGTCCAGGTCCACTACCGTGATGTGTCCTTGGGCTAAGGACTGTACTCCAATTACCTCAGTGTTAAATAATTTGCTGGTATCGCCTTGCCGAAAAATAAGAAATATGTCCGTCTAGATAAGACAAGCCTACGACTATAGGTGGGTCACATTCTAAAATCGAGAGGTAGGAAAGTCCAGCTACTAATCGACAAAGTGGTGGTAGCAATATGTGGGGTGCAAAATGACCCTTAGGGAATAAAAGAAATAAACATTAGGCCGTTATCTTTAAAATATGACCCTTGTGGTAAGGGGAATTTATTATTAGTCCATAGGTTTATCATTAGTTTGATTCTTGGGGTAAAATGGAAGTGTAATATTAGTCCACAGGATTAACATTATGAATGAAATACATTGGAAATGAGAATGGCAGTTTTAGAAATGTTCATATCTTAACATTAGTATGACCCATGGGGTACAAGGGGAAGATAACAATAGTTCATGATACTATAACGATGATTTAACATTGTATTATGCCTATCATGCTATTAAACACAAAAATGGCACGGGGGTAATATAAAATTAAAAATACATTTACTTATCAACATGTCGTTTCGAGTGACCAACACACAGACATATGTTAATCCAACATCCAAACTTGCTAACCAACACTTCTTTTGAATGACAAACACCCAGTGAAAAGCCGCCAAGCGACAGGGCAGGGATCTATACACTATACACACATACATACTCTTATGCCATCACACAAAGGTTTGATATTAAAGAAAGAGGATGAAATAGAAATTGATCTCTTTATGAACAATCTCCAAATTTCCCCAACTTTCTCTTACCTGTATAACTTCAATACTATCCCCTTATAAACATAACTACCACCCAATACATCTACATTCCCTCTAACCCTGGCAGTGTAGTGTAAAGAGAGAAAATTATTGGAATATCGACACAAACTGTACACCTAAACATTCCTATATATTATCACACACACAAAGTCATGAGTGTTCATCACCTACCCCCCCCCCCGCTACACACATACACACACACACACAAAGGACGAAAGAGTGGAGAAGGGGTTCAAGCTTCAGTTGTAAGGACGTCAGAAAAATACATTATTTTTGCAATGTTGCCAAGACAAAGGCACCTCTCTAGCTAGTCTCCACAACAAGATCACATCTGGCCAAAGTCTGGTACTCTGCTGACTGAGACAGAGAACCTAAAATTAGAATTATCTGCCTCCTAATTCTCTACCTGCGGAACCAGTTTTAGTTGAGTTCTGCCACTATTTCAAGAACGTCTCATCTTGGAAGAATATACATTATTTTTCCAGGTACTCTTCTAACTTTTCTACTTAACTCATCATCAACTATATTGTTAAGCTTTGTAAAATTCAACAAATAATTTATTTCTCTATAATACAAAGATAAAATGAAAACAAAACTTACGGTATTACGAATTAAATCCCAAAATAATCATAGAAGTTACGACATAAGATCTAATAATAAACGTTCTGAATAAACTTTAGTAGAAATCCAAATTATATCCAATGCTGAAGGTGTTGATATGTCTGTGGCACCCTATATCGTGTTCTTGTACCGACATTATTTTGTTGAAACACAGTAATATAATTCCAGGTTTGAATTTGCTATCAATTCCAGTGTATGTCTCTCTCCAAGAATATTTATTATGAGCAAAAAAAAAAAAAAAAAAACCAATCCCTGAATTAAATAATTTGAAGAAATAAAGTCCAGCCCAAAATGAACTTCTGGTCACAACAATAACACAAATTTGATTTTGCTTGATCTTAAAGCACGAATGAATATTTTTTTTCCAGTGATAAGATTATATTGTTCTCCACTTGATCTCAAGTCACATCTAACATTTTCTAAAACTATAAAGCTATTACCTAATGGAAAAATAACCTTTCAAAAACTTCTTAATGTTTACAAGATTACATGATTGTTATAATTAGAAAGTCTGTTTCTAAAATTCTAATATATAATCTGGACTATGTCATGTACGCCAGGGTAATCACAATAACTTAGACCCAGACCCAAATAAACATGTTTACTTCTATTAATAATGATAATAATATTAAACGCATCCACATATACAATATTTTAGCTATGTATTAGTAGCTTACAGAATGTTTAAAAACATCAATAATTCAGGTCAAGGTTTAATCTCCATCTGCAAAGAAGAGTAATTCTCTGCTTTATAAGGTATTTTGTGTGGGTAAATCCAGATATTTCGGCCATTTCTAACTTTTTGAATATCCGAAATCAAAATTCAAAATCATAATAATCAGACAAAGCCAAATGAAGCTTGAATTTTTCCCTAATTTGCGATTCTTGATGAGCTAGTGATACCAAGAGCAGTTTGTGATTGCATATAATAGATCCATAGACAAGCACAGGAACGGTATCGGTTTCGATAGTAGAAGATCAGGGTCGTGATATAATCGCATTTGATTTTACTGGACATGTAGTCGGTGGGTCCATTATACTGTTTCTGCGTGGAATGCATCACTCTCGGTGAGTGTCTATTCAAAATTAATCTTTCTGACTTGGAACTCGGTCATTTTCTATTAAAGGACAATACCCGTACGGTATTGAGTCGTGATCCCGAAGTCGTGTTAGTGTCTGGCAAACGACCTAGTGCATATATCCAAAGGTCAACTAATGATTTGATAATCAGAATAAAACGTACAATCGTCTAATAGACCGACCTTTTTGAAACGAAACTCTTCATCTTCCAATGTCAGAAAAGATACAATGGACACGATGTTCTCATTTCTTTTTCTTGTTCTGGTCATTCATTAATTCCTTGGAATCGCCCTCATATCTTTGAATATAACATCAATGATCGCGACCGCTCCGGTGGCCTAGTGGTTAGAGCGTCCGCCTCGGATGCGGGAGGTCGTGGGTTCGATCCCCGGTCGAGTCATACCAAAGACTTACAAAAATGGTACTAACAGCTGCCTCGCTTGGCGCTCAGCATTAAGGGGTTAGTGTTAGGACTGGTCGGCCTGGTGTCAGGATAATGTGACTGGGTGGGACATCATGCTACATGTCTGCGGCATGATGCCCCAGTACTAGACATCACTATAAACTGCCACACTGCAGACATCGTAGCGATATGACTGAAAAATTGTTAAAGCTACGTTAAAAATCATAATCACATCACATCACATCAATGATCGCAATCTACATCTTGACTATCAATAAGAAATATTTTTTCCTGCACAAAGGTGTGAGATTTTGTTATTGGTATCAGCATGGTATCTACAAGTTTGACACACTGAAAATAATTTCCAGTACTTTTCTATTGCTGGAATTGTTTTATTCAATGTCGCTCGTATCATGATGGAGTTTATAATATTCGTCTGTAAGTAGAGCATCAAATCCTTTCTTGTATTTCAGGAATACAAGGTTTGATCGCTACACAACCGCGAGATCTCTCCCCGCAAAAAAAGATGTTGCTACCAATTTTTAAATCGTTTGATCACATTTATCACAATAATAAACGTTTGTAAGAAAAATCATCCAATACCAGAAATTTCATCGAAATGGTTCATGATAAATGCAAATGTGTTTTCCGTCTTTAAAACTATGTTTTTCAAGAAGGACATCTCCATGAATTACTTGAGTGTATACTTTCATCGTTGAACAACGTGCAAGCACGTCATGAAATATCTGCATTTTAGGAACTCCACACACGGTATCTTTCGACGGGTCTGCTTATTCGAAAAGGAGCTATGTGTCTCTCCGTTGTTCAGATAAGTATAATCTTCTAAGTCTCCCCCAGAATAGTTTCCATTCCGTTGTATCAGTTCCGTCTGCATGTGCTTGAACCACCACAATAGCAGGGGATAAAAATATATCTGATATTGATTGTTGCTAGTCTAGACGATACTTAAATTGCTGCTGGGTGAACCGAGAAAAAAGCTGGGGGTGTTTCCGCTGTTTGAAGGTGTAATATATGAAGAATGGCTTCGTAGTGTCTAACTCGTCATTGCATTGTTGGAGGTGCTGAATTTGGCCAATATTTTGTATGAGGTTAATTCCACAGGTATAATAAACTCGATCCAAAAGAGATTTCAAACTGTCATGAATAATGAACAATCTGAAACAATCTTGACCTTTAGCTGGGTACATTCGTTGAAACACTTCTAACATAGATTCGAATAAGTCGGTAATAAAGGATGTTGCTTTCTTTGCAGGAACCTGAGACTTGAATTATTTGAATTTTGTGGATAGTTCGAATGTGACAATAATCTAAAGGGTCTAACGACAACTTTTCTTCTTAACCTATCCTGCCTCTCAGGATTCTGTGGAGGTAGATGGTGTTGGATAAGTTTCGCTCATCTCCTCTTCAAAATCGTTCAAGGAGAACATCTGCCTAAACATCTTGCTGTGTTGGGTGAGAACATACTCATTCAGTTTCAATCCGTGAAGCTAGAAGATAATTTCCACAAAGTCAAAGAAAGGTAGCCTCAGTGACAGGAGAAAGCAGATTCAAAGATAAACGTTAAAATACCTCTTATCATTGTCAAGAAAAAAACATTGGTCTTTAACGTGTCCCAAGAAAGTGTTAAAAGAGAGGTAGATGGTGTGTTTTTCATAAGCAGGAGAAGAAACTGAAAACGAGCCATACCAGTAAATATATCTTATAATAGTAAAATAAATCAAATAAATGCAGAAGATTCACCAACTGCAGTGAAATGATGCAAATAAGCAAGACAAGTAGAATACACTGAACAATAAATTTTTATTATGGTTTTAATTTACTAGAATACAACAAAGTCGTAAATGTATCTATTTCTTGATTGGTTTTTATAGCACTGATAAGCGATAAATACATACATTTTATAATGGAAGTGCTTGGTGTTTATTTTATTTGGCTGTCATTTGAGCAGTAACTGTTCTTTTGAGAATTTGGTGGCCTGGAATAGGGTGCTGGGTTTTAAAAGATGATACATTTTAAAATCATCTGTAACTGTTTTCAAACCTTTCCATGTCCAAGTCGCACCCCAGCTGTTGAAGAATTATTGGCAGTGTAGCGTTTAGGTGTAGGCTTGTGTCTCTTTCTTTTAAGTTTTGCCATAGAAACTTTATACATTCCTCTCCCGTGTTCTAGCTTCGTTAAACATCCTGTAACAAACTAACAGTTTTGTTTCACGTCTTTGCGTCTGTTCACTGCATCAAGTTGTCCACATCTTTTGCTGCTTTCATTTATGCTATTGTTGTCATTGCTTTTCTTTCAAAGCAGTTTGTTCTCTTGGCCTGTTAACACAACGTATCTTACTCTTCCTCTGTGACTTGTCAAACTCACTACAGGATGTCAGTGATGGAAAAGGAAAGTAGTGCTTCCGGTAAATATTCTTGCGAAAATAAAACTTTTAAGTTGTATCTGCTACTGGGGCATCCGTAATTAGATCCGTATATATCGTTTGTCTTATAGGAATACGTCTATACTTTATTCGAAAATATTCTCTTTAAAAAGACTTTCGACATTTTATCCACTTGACGGTTTACTACATATTGTATACCTCTTCACTATACCGCATGTCTGTATCGTGCACAAAGCAGGTCACCTAGTCTAATCTGAAGGACAGGCATATATGAGTAAAACATCAGGCTGACAAATATTGGTTTTGTTCTCTCTTGAAGCTAGGTTACGTTCAGCCGTAGAGAATAGTTTTATTTTTTTAAAATGGTTCTTGGATTGTTACTTTATCAGTATTTATATTGAAGTTTTTCTGTATGGACTCTAACAATCATAACATATTTGTAACATATGCACTGAGTCTGTGCATGGTTTAGAGAAGAAATTAGTAAATCTAAGCGGATTTAAGTACCTTGGCAAGGTGTCCTACTTTTAAATATTTGTGTCGTGATACTATATTTGACGCCAGCTGATCTAAACATTGAGACCTCTTTACAATAACTATTCAGCTTACGTAAACATGATGTTATCGATTCATGCGATGATCTCGGTACAAAAGTTTTTAGGGTAGGATACCTTACTTAACAAGTACGTATTCAAGCAACGTACTATCTACGAACATACATTTGTTAGTTCCAACCGTTGGCCTTAGATAATAAAAATGCAAAAGTTACTTTTGTTATAAAAGAAAATACAATCTAGCTAGATTCCAACAAATTTCAAGGGCGATATGAAACAACGGATAAACGATGAATTTCTTTCTACAGTATATCAAGGAAGCTACATGTATGAATTGGTCCCGTTATAAAGATCTTGTCAAAGTTGCAGATGAATGGTTACATATTGAAACAATGCAGACTTCTTTATAATCGAAAACTGATATTTTTATCCTTAGCAAATATTAGAAAACATTGTATACTGCTTAATTTTCAGTCTTCAGATATCTGTGCTATTGTAAATATTGCAGCCTGTGAAATGAAGTACGAGAATATACCAGGAAACGTTTAAATTACCTTACGTTTTGCTGCTGTTGATCTAAGTAAGGGCTTTTGCTTTTACATCATGCATTCCTGTAGTTGTCTATGGTACATGTCATGAGATCTATATATAAGGCGCATTAACGTCACCCCAGAAGCCCCAAGAAAACTCTTTTTATACATTTGTTGCAGCTCTTTATAAAGACCTGTGTATTTTCGAGGCATATATTTCGTCATATTACCATTGAAACTAGTCGTAGATTTAAAAACCTTTGCCCGAACCTAGCACGGCTGATTAATAATGTGTAGAGAACATTAAAAAAATTTGAATGGGATGCATGTTCTCGTAGCAACTACCGATCCGTTTATTCCTCAGATGAAATAGCAACTCCTTGTTTCACGTATGCATGCAAGAAATTATATCGTACCAGATAACACTGTCATACAGTCTCATCACATATTCTACATTCCCGATGTAGATATGATCTAGTAAAACACATTGCTACATTTACTATACTTTTAAAGTCATATCGTAATGCTGTCTTACATATCAAGGATAGTTTGAGGTTACTCTGTGTATAGAAGTCCGATATCAGTCTTATACAAACACCAGAACGACAACAGCAACCATAATAAGAATGCTATAATAATAATAATAATAATAATAATAATAATAATATGTAGTAGTAGTAGTATATTCAAACAAGGAAAATAAAAATGGGTTAGCAAGGAAGTACAAGAGCGAGGGTGGGAAAGAATGAATTATAGTCATTGCTAGTATTTGTGCGAGATGACCCTAGCAAACCAGTTACCTAGCGCAACAAAGCATGAAGAGGTGTATGAAAGGTACGAGAGAGAGAGAGAGAGAGAGAGAGAGAGAGAGAGATTTGGATTTTTAACGTAGCTTTTACAATTTTTCAGTCATATCGCTACGATGTCTACAGTGTGGCAGTTTATAGTGATGTCATGCATGATCTGTAGCATGATGTCCCACCCAGTCACATTATCCTGACTCCAGGCCGACCAATCCTAACACTAACCTCTTAATGCTGAGGGCCAAGCGAGGCAGCTAGAGATAGAGAGAGAGGTCTGGAGATAGGCACATTAGAAAGAAATTATCCGTGGATCCGTTGTTTCATATCGCCCTCGAAGTTTCCTGGAATAAAGTTCAATTTAATTTTGTTTTAAATTAAGCTGAGCAGAAATTTATTCTACTCACAACGTACAAAACGTTGAAATGTATCTATAACAAAAGAAACTTTTGAATTTTATTCTTTAACTGACGTCTGCTTAAATCAACTATTCAGACGGTGTCAAGTCCAACATATGGAAGTTATGAATGTGTGTTGGTAGATAGTATGTTGCTTGAATACGTACTTATTAAGTAAGGTATCCTACCCTAATAACTTTTGCACCGAGATAATTGTGTGAATCGATAACATCATGTTTACATAAGCCAAATGTTTATTGTAAGGAGGTCTCAATGTTTAGATCAGCTGGCGTCAATATGTTATCAAGACACAAGTACTTGAAAGTATGACAGTTCCTTGCCACGGTAGAAGCGCGTGAAACATGTACTTTTTAATTCACCTAGGTTTAATTTTTTTTTTTTTCTGCAAGATGCACAGACTCATTGTATATATTGCAAATATGTTATGGTTGTTAGAGTCCATGCAGAAATTCATGAATACAAGTACTGATAAAGTAACAAGCAAGAACCATTTAAGAAATAATACTATTCTATACGGCTGAACGTAACTTAGCTTAAAGAAAGAACACAATCAATATTTGTCGCCCTGAAATTTTGCTCATATATATATATGTCCTTGAGATTAGGCTAGGCGACCTGTTTTGTACACGATACAGACGGGCGGTATAGCGAAGAGGTACAATAAAGTAGTAAAACTGTAAAGTAGATAAAATGTTGGAAATCTTTTCAAAGAGAATTTTTCCAAATAAAGTATAGATTTATTTCGCTACGATAAAAGAAAAAACATGAAGATGTCACAGTTCTCAAAAGATATATAAAATAGAACTGAAAGTAAAAGCGGTAGAAGAGTTTAGAATGTAGGAGTAAATTGTGTGTGTATAAACTAAATTCTTGTAAAATGTCCAAGGTTTGCCCTGGTGGCACATGACCCCATTTTTCGTCATTAAGTTCACAAGATACCCTATCATTTCACAGTGCGGGAGGAGTTTTGTTCAACATGAATACTTTTTATTGTCGGAAGGCACTAGCATGGTACATATTTTGGTCATGCTTTCATCCCTCATGGATTGTCCGATATGTGTGACCGATACGTAAGCAACACTATACCAACTCATCTTGGCTGTTTTGCTCAATAAGAGGACTGTCACTAACCAGTTATACGTTAATGTCCCGAAGGTTGTTTGTGGAATTTTCATTCCAGATAGATTCCCTAGTAGTAACCAATGCCGTTAATATAATACATAGAGGATCTCAAATGGGCAATGATTTAATATTGAATTTATGAAACGAGTTGAATAATGTCCAGCTTTTGCGAGCCTTTTCGAGCAAAAGCGGACATTATTCAACGAGTTACATAAATTTAATATTAAATCATTACCCATTTGAGATTCTTTTTATCAGATAGTTTTATTTCAGTGGAAATTATTTAGATAGAAAGAAGAACGAATAATTTCGTTAATTCTGACAGACGGTGTACCTTTCTTTGTTGTGTATAAAATATAGTCACAAACAAAGTTGAACTGGTAAAAGTAGATTGTACTTTTTTACAAACTATAAATCAAAGATAAAGCTTCTATCCGAATAAACAGAACATTTTATAAGAACAAAATCATTTTTCAAAACAGAATGATCAATGCGATGTGATGCTGCCACATTGTTTGATACGGTACACAGTAGGCCTAGAGTACTTGTTTACCCTAAAATGTCACTTTCAGAACTAAACGTCACATTGTTGCGATTTTCATGTGAAATAGGATCACTGGATGCAAACATTCCCACATTTACTACAATGCATTTGTGACCGGATGTTTGCAGTATTTGATTTTGAACATTAGATTGCAGAGAAGACGTAAACAAATCTCTTTTTGAGTTAGATTTGCATCACATATTTACCGTGTAAATATGCTGTGGTTGGATAAAGTTCTGTCAGTTGGGGAGACCGGTTTATGTCTACATTTTTCTGTGAACAAGGGTGAGTTTATTTACATCAGTAAGTTCACATTTAAACCAAGCTTGTATACAGGGTGGATTCCATGCTACAGGTATACCGCCCATCCATCCCCACCCCCACCCTCGTTACCATCTGAGCAATACCGGTAGTTTTACTTCTTGTTATTGTTCCTGTCTTGGGGGTTTTGCCCCTTTTTCATGTTATGATATGTTATACATGACATAACAAACCCCTGTGGGGGTAAATTGGCAATATTGAAACAGACGAGACCATTTTTTTCTCAATTCCCTTTCGCGAGTCGAATGAAAAAAAAAAATGGCGGCCAAAAAATGTTCAATGAAAACAAAAATTCCTGAAGGCGGGGTTAAAAAAGTTTTCTCACGATCGCAGCCAATCAGTAAAGAGAATACTGCACAATAATTTCATGGGCTTATTTGGACCAATCAGAATCACATAAAGTGATATGTTCACATGTATAATATAAAACATATGAAACTGCACACACTGTAGGCAAGGAGTACCGACTATGTGATAAACAAAGTCACTATATGATATCTTCCATTCAGAAACGGCTGACTGCATGTCAGCTATGGATTATGTATCTTCTCTCGCATTGACATTAATACCAATGTAAATAGGCACAATAAAATATAGGACATTTTCCTCCTTTTTGAACAATTCATGCTTCAGAAAGACAGTATAGTAATAGACTGGAAAAATTAAACTTGTTCAGGTCTTTAATGATGGATAGAAGAAAATATATAGATACTTTTTGGATACATCAAATGACTTGTTGAAAGAATTCAAAATTTAAACTCATTAAATGATGTAAGTATCGGTGCAATTCTGCCAAACATATTGTGGTATGAATCAGGTAACTAGCCGTCGAACTGTTCGAATATTTCTTTCATGCTGAAAAACAAGATCAACTGTACAATATTTGAATTGGCAAAGATCAAATATTATTTTAGGTGGTGACTGGAAGATGGAGGTTTTCTTTGTATGCATAAGGCGGATATCAGCAGTGTTTACGTCTAGATGAGATCGATATCAAGTACAAAACGAACGTTCCATTCCTTTCCTATAAGATTTATTTATATTTGAGCTACAAAAAACCATTTTATTCCCAGTTTGATGGTTATATGATATGATACTAGAATACTGAATCATCAGTTTTGTTTGTTTGCAAAACAATGATAGTTTAATTGCCACAACATTTAGACTTTCAAAACGGGAATGTTGAACGAGTACTAGTCATCGTCTAAGTCCCTAATCGTCAAGCTGATAAATAATCAACATATTGTATTTACCTGTTGATCCTTATGCAGCTGAACCATAAGAAGTTTAGATCTTATCAAAGTGCTGTTTAAGCCGAATCGCTCGCCAATCTGCGTCATCGATTTGGATTTGGATTTTTCTTTTTAACGTAGCTTTAACAATTTTTCAGTCATATCGCTACGATGTCTGCAGTGTGGAAGTTTATAGTGATGTCTAGCACTGGGGCATCATGTCGCAGACATGTAGCATGATGTCCCACCCAGTCACATTATCCTGACACCAGGCCCACCAGTCCTACCACTAACCTCTTAATGATGAGCGCCAAGCGAGGCAGCTGTTAATACCATTTTTGTAAGTCTTTGATATGACTCGGCAGTTGATCGAACCCACAACCTTCCGCGGACGCTCTAACCACTAGGCCACCGGAGCCGTACGTAATCGAAACATCGTACCAAATCCATGTATTTCTGACATTATTCCTATTAATATCTAATAGTCAGATGGATGGTTATAGCTTGAAATTCATAAGTCCTAAATTGTGGTCACCTCAACAATTCGAATTACAGAACCTTCCTCGATATCCTTTTGGGTCAAGATAAATCCTATTCACTTTTCAATAGTATATACAACAAGTTTTACATCTCGAAAGGCGAGCCAATTTAATTATGACC